>WBNM01028022.1:0-16646 GCA_013399055.1 Ramphastos sulfuratus
GGAACCTCTGAAGATGATCTAGTGCCAAAGCAGGGCCACCCAGAGTAATCACAGAGGAACACATCCAGGTGGGTTTGAAATGCCTCTGGAGATGGAGACTTGACAATCTCTCTGGGCAGCCTGGTCAAGGGCTCTACCACCCTCAAAAGGAAGAATTTTTTTTTCCTTACATTTATGTGGAACCTGCTGTGTTCCAGTTTGTGTCCATTGCCTCTTGTCCTGCCAATGGACACCACTGGGAAGAGTCTGTCTCAATCCTCCTGACACTCACCCTTTAGCTATTGATCAGCACTAATGAGGTCACCCCTCAGTCTCTTCTTCCCCAGGCTAAACAGCCCCAGCTCTCTCCTCCTAAGGCAGATGTTCCAGTTCCCTCAGCATCTTTGCGTCTCTCTTCTGGACTCTCTCCAGTAGTTCTGTGTCTCTCAAAGTGGATACAAAACTGTGGCCTCCTCAGGGCAGAGTCAAGAGGGAAGAGAACCTCCCTTGACCTGCTGCCCACACTCTTCCGAATGCACTTCAGTTTGCATTCTCTTCCCTGAAGAGCTCCAACACAGCCATCCAGACTTCTCTGTTGGGCTCACTGTAATGGGAGTGCAAATCCCTGGTAGCAAGACGATCTCTAGGGCCTGTGCTTCACTCTGAACCCTTTCAGGATGACCACAGATGCTGATACTTGCTATCAGACACTGGCAACACAAACCAAATACAGCCATGGCAGACATGGCTATGGCTCAGGTTCCTACTCAGATTTGACTTTCCCTGCTATGTGGTACTGCCCAGCAAGCTCAGCTGCAAAGTTGCCCTGTCAGTCCATGCCAGGGGCACCCTGGTAAGCCACCAGTGACACTGCCAAACAGTGTTGAGGGAGGTGAATGGCACACATTGTAGATACAGTTCTGCAGCCACAGAGCTTAAGCTGGTCTAGCAGTGCAGTACTTCAATGCTGCACAGACCTCTTGGAACAGAGGGTATCTCCACCAGCCTCTGGGATCATGTGCAGTGACCAATGGTCACCACACCCAGCCCCTTCCAGAGCTGCTGGTGGTTTGTGTGTTCAACAATGGACACCAAGGGCATGTGGTACCACTGGAAAACTTTGCAGAACCCCTCCATGGATGGAGAGGAAGATTTGAGGGGGACTATCAGCTCAACAGAAGAGGTCTGGGGGAAATAACTCTCTTTCTGGCAATCACAGAATTGGTTTGGTTAGAAAAGACCCCTAAGATCATCAAGTCCAGCTTTCAGCCTAAAACCACCATGGCCATCAAACCACGTTCCAAAGTGCCATGTCGAACCATATCTCCAACCTGTACATACTTTGTTTCTACCAGGCAGCTGAAAGGTTTCCCACCACAGGGAAGGCAGCTAATAGGAGGAGAGCATGGCTGGGGTGTGAAGGATGACGTTGAAGAGGCCAAAGGGAGCAGCTGGCAGCCACAGAAGCAGCTGGAGGAGACTCTGTCTTAACCAAATGTTTGCACAACAAGCTTGGGCAATCAGGAACCTGCAGCAGGGTAAACAGCAGTACTAATGTCCAAGGAGAGAAGACAGGCTATGTAGAGGAGCTGAAGGGAACAGAGAGAGCTGGGGTGGACTCTGCCTTGCAGGACAATCCTGTGCACACCCCCATCCAAGGCTGCTCTCCCAAGGATACATGATGCTCACTTACCTGTCCATGACACCCCCTGAATCCCCGCTCCATCCACGACTTGGGGCCAGGGAATCCAGTTCATCAAAGAAGATAATGCAGGGAGCAGCTGCCCTGGCTCTAGCAAACACTGGGAAGAGACAGTACAAAAGGTAAGGAAGACGAAGGGGAGCAGCCAGCAGCAACAGGACCTGCTACATCACCAGCAGTGAAGAGCTGTGGATGGAAACCAGCTGCCCACTGCCTCACCAACAATAACCGCTTCTCAGCAGGAGTGGGACAGGCAGCACTCAGCACAATGGTCCCCAAAACTCAACCATGTCTCTGAGGGATTGCTGTCCCATCAGGAACACCAGGGACAGGAGCAAGAGGAGCAGAGCGAGCAGCAGGAAAAGCCACTCTGTTCCCTGCCTCGCTGCAGCTATAGGAGACAGTTGAGTTTGTGCCCTTGCTGGCAGCTGTGGGTGGGAGTTGGGAAGAGAGGTTTGAACACTACCTCCCTCCCTCCAGCAACACAGACAAGGCCCATCCTCCCACAGCTCTGCTCACCGTTCCGCACGTTCTCTTCGCTTTGCCCAACGTACATGTTGATGAGCTCTGGCCCTTTCACACTGTGGGGCAGGGAGAAGAGGAAGTCAGTTAAAGCATGCCCATCTGCTGCCAGGAGAAAGTCAGTCCCACTGCCTGACCCTCCTGCTCTTCACCTAAGGAAAGTCATGGTGCACGTGGTTGCCACAGCTTTTGCCAGCAAGGTCTTCCCTGTTCCTGGAGGGCCATAGAGCAGCAGACCGGAGCGGCACAGACCCAGTGACAGCAGCTCTGGGTGCTCCAGGGGCAACTGGATAGTGTCGAGGATCTCCTTCTTCACCTCCTGAAGCCCACCAACATCCTGCCAGGACACGGAGGGGATCTGCCAGGAGAGGTAGAGTCTCTGTCAGCATTTCTTTGCCCTGTGACAGGACAAGGGGTAATGGGCACGAACTTGAACAGAAGTTCAATCTGGAAACGAGGAGGAACTTTGTTAAAATGAGGAGGAAGTTCTTTAATTTAAGGGAGCACTGAAACAGGCTGCCCAGAGAGGTGGTAGAGTCTCCATCTCCATATTCGAAACCTCCCTGGATGTGTTCCTGTGTGACCTTCTCTAGGTGATCCTGCCTTGGAAGGGAACTTGAACTCTAGGATCTCAAGAGGTCCCTTTCAACCCCTACCATTCTGCGAGTCTTCCTGAGCCCAAAGCAAGCTTGGGCAGCTTCTTCCTCTAGTGGGTTACCAGTATCAGCACTTTGTGCCACCAGCTGTGTCTGGCCATGCAGCAATTCAGCCCTGCATGGCACTGCCAAGTTATCCCAGCTGTGATCCCCCAGCATTCACATTTCCCCTCTCCTAGCTTTGACATGGGACAAACAAACCACACATGTCCACAGGAAGGCTGTGCTGGCAGTGCACTGCCTTGTCCACCGCACCTCCTGTCAGGGAAAAGGTGTCAAGGGAAAGGATCTGCCACAGTGGCCTGCAGCTCTGTGGGGACAGAGCTCTGCTGCAGATAACCTTTTGGACACATGAAGGAATGTGGAAAAGGAAAAGAAATAAGAAAAAAAAAAAGAAGAAATAATTTTTAAAAAGAGGGAGAGAGGGGGAAGGAGAGGGGAGAGGATAAAAAAGGAAACAGGAAAAAAAAGAGAAAAAAGAAAGAAAAAAAGAATAAAGAGAAAGAAATAAAAGGAAAAAGAAATACATAAAAATAATAAAAAAGAGAAAGAAAAATACAAAAGAGAGATGACAAAGAAAACTACAAAAGAGAAAGAAAAAGAGAAAAATAAAATTTTAAAAAAGATCTTGTATTCAGGGCACCTTGTACCCTAGGGAAGTGACAATGTACAAGGGCTTCACATCACACCCAACAAAACTTGGGCTGCTGAGACCTCTGTCATGTGAAGGAGAACATGAGAGACAGACAGCCTGGAGGAGGACACTGCAGATGAAACTTGCTGCTTTTGAAAAGGGGGGAATGTACAGATGAAGTTCTTGGATGCTCAGGAGACAAAGACAGGGCTGGGCTCAGCTGCCAACACACAAAAAAACAAGGGACAAGCCATGTCCCTTCTTTTCCTTCATGCTGAGCAAGAGTGTCTGAGGATGCTGCTGCTCTGCTCACAGCTTCAGAAACAGCAGGAATGCCCCAAGCAGAGGGACAAGCCATGCCCCTTCTCTGCCTTCACGCTGAGTCTCTGAGGATGCTGCTGCTCTGCTCACAGCTTCAGAAATACCAGGAATGCTCCAGCCTACACAACAGATGCTCCTAAGAGTCAGAGCAGCATTCCTAGGAACCTGCAGAGAAAGCAAAGCCCCCAAATGCTTCCTCTCAGCTGCCAGCTTGGTGGCAGACAGGTGCCAGCACAGACAGAGAGGTTAAAAATAAACTGGAGCAAAATTCTCCCCTCGGTCAGTTTGGCTCTCCCTTCTTTGCTACTTGAGAAGATGTCTCATGCTATTTCTGCAGCTGTCCAGCAAGTCCATCAGGAAAACCAGGTCAGAGAAGATAAGTATTTCCAGGAAATAAATAAACAACTTTTAAAACAAAAAGGTCCATGGCCCTCCTCTTTCAGTGTCAATGGATGGAAGATTGTCCTCTCTCCTGCACTCTTGCTAGTGAAAACTCTACAGACATCAGTGTGGGAGCTAGAAACCTGCAAAAGGTTGTTTTCAGAGAACATTCTAAGTCTAGGATGTGTTGTAGATACTGCTAGCAAGTAGAGAGTTGAAATTAGTTCTATCTAGGAGGCTCAAGCTCTGATTGCAAACAAATGTGTGACTAACAGACATTCCAGAATGGTAGGGGTTGGAAGGGACCTCAAGATCATCTACCCCCAACTCCCCTGCTAAAGCACATTCACCTAGATCACACTGCACAGGAACATGTCCAGGCCAGTTTGGAACGCCTCCAGATACAGAGACTCCATAACCTCTCTGTGCAGCCTACTCCAGACCTCTGTCTCCCTCAAAGTGACTAAGTTTCCCTTAAGTGAAACCTCATGGGTGCCTACTGCCCTATGTCCTATCACTGGGCACCATCAAAAAGAGCCCAGCCCCATCCTCTTGACCTCCCCACCCTTTAGATATTGATTAGCTTTAATGAGATCCCAGTCAGCCTGTTCTTCTCCAGGCTAAACAAGCCCAGCTCTCTCAGCATCTTCATGACAGAGAGATGTTCCAGTTCCCTTATCATCTGTGTGGACTACACTGGACTCTCTCCAGTAGTTCCCTGTCTCTCCTTGAACTGGGAAGCCCAGAACTGGACACACTCCAGCTGTGGCCTCCAAAGAACAGAGTGGGAGGACAACCTCCACTTGTGCTGGCCACTCCCTTCTTAATGAATACCAGCACATCATTGACCTTCCTGGCCATGAGGGCACATTGCTGGCTCATGGTGAACTTGTATTCCACCAACACTCCCAGGTCCTTCTCCAGAGAGATGCTTTCCAGTTGGTTAACCCTTCACCTGTACAGAGTTATTCCTCCCTAGCTGCAGGACTCTACACCTGCCCTTGTTGAACTTGTTAACCAGATGATAATGCAAGCAGGGAACTGGAAATTATGTATGCTGAAAGTATTCAGGTCTGCTAATGGGCTTTCTGAACCACAGCCAATGACTAAGAAATTGATAAAGGATTATAAAATCCAAACAAAATGAGCTCCTGCTCACACAGCTCACTGCTAAGCACACTCTATGATCATTATTTGCCTCCTAGTGAACTTGGCAAACACCTCAAAGTAGAGCTCATTTCAGTCTCCAGTAAATTTCTGGATGAATGAAGTCCCTGAGTAGCTCCTGGATGATGACACCAGCAATGTGTCACCCTGCTAGGGCAGAACTGCAAGTGGGTGGGTTGGGGAAGATATCAGAATAACTGCTTCACCACCAGCATTTCCTGTCCTGTGCTGATCTTAATCATTCACAGTGGAGGACATGGAGAAGAGGCTCTGATTACATTGCTTAGCCCTAACACCATGTCACCCAGCAAAAACAATCCCTCCAAATGCTGCTCCCTGGATGCCCAGCTGCCAGAGGCACATGAAACCCCTTCCAAGAAGCTGACTGCTGGTTGTCTCTGACAGCCCACATCCCATTCCCTGAAGAACCCCCAGCTCTTCACACTGCCCAGCTGTCAGGAAAGCTTGTGCCAGCTCAAACAGCGTCCAAGGCCAAGCGATAAAGTCTAAGGTTTCTCACACATGTAGGGAAACTCCCTCATCAGCTTGTGCCCCATCCAGGCAGCTGCAGAGACCTCAGCAAGGCAGCCAAATGGCAGTCAAAAGGCTGAGCTACTCGGCTGGCACCTCCTGGCACCAGCCAACTGAACCATCTCCAGTTAAAGGGGCAAGGGCTCCCCTGACCTAGTTCAAAAGCAAGAGGATGAGAAGTGCTAGTGGGGGAAAACCCACTGTGGGACTGTCTCCCACCCAAGGCTGAGGGAGTACATGGAAAGACACAGCAGAAAGTCACCTCCAGAGTGCAGCCCCATCTGGTGAGGCCTGTGAGAGGTTATCTCGAGCCATACAGCTCTGGAGAGCCAACCCCACTTCCTCTGCCCCAGCATCCTACCTTCGGGGCTCCCACTGCTTGTGAATGGGCATCATGCAGCTGGTCCAGAGCAACAGCAAAATCCTCCTCGAGCACTGGGAACCCAGCAGTGCAAAAATCTCTCTCCACTTCCTCACTCAGTCCACCTGGAAAACTGGTGAGGGAAGAGAAAGGAAGGACTCAGGCTATGCCCCGCTGCTGGCACAATTAAGCTGGCTGGAGCCCCTGCCCTTCCCCACCTCCTGCCCTGGTTGCCTGCACTACCTCAAGGCTTGGATGCGAGCACAAGCAGCCTGGCTGCTGTGGGACAACAAGGCACAGAAATCTCCCAGCACAAAACCCTGTAAATGAAGAAACAAATGGCATCAGTTCAGTCCCTGGCCAGAGCTCCAGCCAGGCTGTAAGAGGTGCATGGGGAAAAATTCCTCATAGAGCTGTTCTCCGAGTTCTGTGCCCTGGCCAAATGCTTCATTATTTTTCTCTGTCAGCTCTGTCTCCTCCCTAGTATCAGGTGACAGAATGAGAGGACGTGGCCTGAAATGGTGCCAGGGGAGGTTCAGGTTGGATACATCAGGAAAAATTTCTTTGCTGCAAGAGTGGTCAGGCATTAGAACAGGCTGCCCAGGGAGGTGGTGGAGTCACTGTCCCTAGAGGTGTTCAAGAAATATGTGGCCATGGCACTTTGGGACATGGCTTAATGGCCATGGTGATGTTGACAGTTGGACTTGATGATCTTATAGGACTTTGCAACCAAAACAATTGTATGATTCTGGCAGAGCTGAGCATCAGCCAACACCTCTGCAAAAGGTGTGCAGTCCTTAGGGACTAGAAATCTGCAGTTAAAGCTGATTGATATTTAAAGACCAGGGTAAATCACAGAAAAAGTTGATTGGGCTATGGGAATCACCCCCTTTCTCCAAGGACAGACAGGGAAAGTGGGCCCCAGCAATCCCAGACTGCCCATCTCCATATGCTGCTGTGGTTTCACTCACTGCAGTCCTGCGGGCCAGCTTGGATAGGCTCACTTCTTTGCCCAGAGGCAGACTGACAGTCAGCATACCCAGCATTGACTTCCTCTGCTCCTCTGAAGGGGCTTCGATTTTCACCTCGTGAAGAAAAGCAGTCTGCACATCTGTAGGAACGTCCCGGGGTGTGCAGGTTGTGCCAATCACCAGGACAGGGTGGCTGTCAATAAAAGGACAGTGTGTGGTGCCAGTTCTATAGAAGTTTCCCTCTGACACTGCCATCACCCACACCAAGTCACTCTTCAATGGTCAGTCCTTCCTTTGAAAAACATGCAGACTGGCCAAAGTGCCTTGCAGTCACTCTCCTCTTGCTTGCTCTTGAACTGCTTTATGAGCTCCACCTCTAAGTCAAGGTCCATTAAGTGACATCTTATTTCTTTGATGTCTCACACTTCGTGCTCTGGTACTTGTCATTTGCCTCAAGATTCTCTGAGAGTGCAGCACCCTTCTGGGATCCCCAAGCCCCTTGGCAGGCTTAACAAGAACAACTCAGAAACCAGCTTCAGACAGCGAAGCTTCCTAATCCCCTCTGACACTAATATGGACAGACAAGGAAACAAAGTAAGCCTAGGAGAGACTCCACTGAATTAAAAATCAAACAGGGCACATAAGCAATTGGTCACCTTGATGTAACAGCAAGTACTGCCCTACACAATCACCTCAGAGGTCCACAGCAAAGGTGCAGCATCCATACCTCAGCGCTGGGTCTCTGTCCAGGAGCAGCTGTCTCAGAGCAGCGATAACCCTGGCATCCTCTCCAAGCCTGTCCCGGTCCCTGCCAAGCACCTCAATGTCCTTCAGCAGCAGCACACAGGGACGATACTGCCGGGCCTGGCTGAAGGCCATCTGGACTTTCTCCTCCGTGGCTCCACTGGTGTCACTGCACAAACTAACACAATCGACCTGCGAGAGACAGACCACACAACACACACTCTGCAGTGGTTGCAACGTGGACCCTTGGGAGACTCGGGACTGCATGTGGGCATAAACTGGAATACAAGAAGCTCCACTTAAACATGAGGAGGCACTTCGAGGGTGGCAGAGCACTGGAACAGGGTGCCTGGAAAGGTGGTGCAGTCTCCATCTCTGGAGACTTTCAAGGCCTGCCTGGATGTGTTCCTGTGTGATCTGCTTTAGGTGATTCTACTCTGGCAGGGAGGATGGACTCAATGATCTGCAGAGGTCACTTCGAACTCCTACCATTCTGTGATTCTGTGATTCATTTCCACAAAGCTTTCCATAGGCTATTCACAGATGAAAAGAGATCTAAGTGGGTGTTTCCCACAGACAGAGTCAGGGTGTATCTGAAATAGGCACGTTGAGGACTCTCTGACACAGAAAAATGGCTGCTTCTTGCTTCTGTGCAGGAGGTGAGGGGGGCAGGTGGGTCTGGTCTGGAAGAGGTGAGGAGAGGTAGGTACACTGGATACTACATCTCAGCAACCTGATCTGGAAGGGATGGGAAAGCTGTGGAGGAGGCCAAGACAGGGAGAACAAAGTGACTCAGAAAAGGGACAGACTGCAAGAGTTGAGGTTGTTCAGCATGCAGAAGAGAAGGCTCCAGGCAAACCTTACAGTAGCCTTCTCGTACCTTAAAGGGGCCTACAAGAAAGCTGGAGAGGGACTTCTGACAAGGGCTTGTAGTGACAGCATGAAGAGGGATGGATTTAAAGTCAAGGTAGCTAGATTTAGCCTAGATATCAGGAAGAAATTCTTTCCAGTGACGGTGCTGAGACACCAGAACAGGTTGCCTAGGGAGGTTGTGGGTGACCCCTTCTTGGAAGTGTTCAAGGCCAGTTTGGACAGGGCCTTGAGCAAGCTGATCTAGTGGAAGGTGTCCCTGCCCATGACAGGGGGCTTGGAACCAGGTGATCCTTAAGGTTCCTTCCAACCCAAACCATTCTGTGAAGAACAGTGCAAAGAGCAGAGGGGGAGGCTCAGGAAAGTATTCAACCCAGTATCACACAGGCTCAAAGTGCAAGAGGAAGGTAGAAGGTAAGGGGGTGGAAGTCAGAGGTGGCTAGAGGCCCAGACACTATTTACAAAGCAAATACTTGGTGAAGTCATCCAAAAAAGGAGAGATAACTGGTGAGCCTTGAACAGCAGCTTGAACACTGCTGTAAACAGGCAGTGGTGCCTCCTGGTGCTGCAAAGTTATGCAGGGAGAGCCAAAGCTTCTCCAAGATTCCTGAGCCTCATCCTCAGAAAAGGTAGCTTCAAGAGCTGACACAAAGGGTAGGGACAGGGACAGAGAGCAAAGGAACTCCTGTGCTCCACATACCATGGACAAAAACAGCAGTTAGGGTTGTGGCAGAAGTATCTGTATACAAGTACAGAAGGGACAAACAACTTCTGATCACCAAGTTGTGGAGATTACAGTGTGAAAGAATTACTGTGTCCTAGTAGCAAAGCAGGCAGAACAGTCAGAGGAGAGCAAGAGAAGGTGGAATGGTAGTGTAAGAAAAGAAAAGGGCAAGATGGACAGCAAATATCTCTGGCTTCAATAGAATCACAGAATTGCTTGAGTTGGAAGGGACCATAAAGATCATCTAGTTCCAATCCCTGTGCCATGGGCAGAGGCACCTCCCACTAGACCAGACTGCTCAAAGCCTCATCCAGCCTGGCCTTAAACAGGGATGAAACATCCACAACTTCTCCAGGAAAGCTGTTTCAGTGTTTCACCACCCTCAAAGTATAGATATTCTTCCTAATCTCCAATCTAAATCTACCTTGCTCTGGTTTAGAATCACAGAACCATTAAGGTTGGGAAAAAAACTTCAAGATCATTGAGTCCAAACGTAACCCAACTACCATGACCACTAAACTGTATCCTGAAACACCACATCTACAAGCCTCTGAAGCACCTCTAGGGATGCTGACTCCACCAACCTCCCTGGGCAGCTTGTTCCAAATGCCCAACCACTCCTGCAAGAAAGAAAGTTTTCCTACTATCCAACCTAAACCTCCCCTGGTACCATTTCAGGCCATTTCCTCTCATTCTATCACCTGATACTAGGGGGAAGAGACCAACCCCCACCTCACTCCAACCTCCTTTCAAGTAGCTGTAGAGAGCAATAAGATCTCTCATCCTCCTCTTCTTAGTAAGTGGTAGTCTTTCAAAGTAGCACACAAGAGCTACAGCCCTGCACATCACACTAGGTAGTGCCACCGTGCTCCTAGACACATCCTCCACATGGATCTGAAGGCACTGTCAAGTCTCTATGATCCTGTAGTGGATCCCAAGAGCTATGGCACATCTGCAGAATGGCCACACCTCAGCACCATGAAGGATCATGTCCAGAAGATGAGTTGCACAAGCTGGACAAGGCTGTATTTACCTCCCCCACTGACCCACTCTCAGGGCTTTGCTTGGGTAGGAAAAAAAGTTAAATGTCAACTTCACGGGACCCAACTTCTAAATATAAAGAAGAAACCCCAAATATCCAAAAGGCCTAGCTTGTTTTGAGTTTACTTTAAAAACTCACTCTAATTCACTACAGGTTTGTGCCTTTTGAAGGATGCCTCTTCCTTGCTCATCTGTTTTGTCTTCCATTTATGTTTCTCAAGGCCATTCTGATAGGATCTATACAGTGGCCTCCTGCTGTGGCATGGTATCCACAGTCACACCCACGGCAGACATAACACTTGCTTATCTTGGACAACTCTTTCTTTCTCAAAAAACCTCATTTTGATGCTGTTCCCCTTTCAGAGGCCAAGCACTGCTATGAATGAGTAGAGGGCTTTTTAGCTCTTGGGCAGGGGAGAGTGTAAGGGTGAGGATGGCTGAACATAGTTACGGGGCAGTTCTTCCACAGGCTGCAAAGTTTTGAACCAGCTCTGATGCACATGCTCTTACCAAACTGGCTCTAGTGCAGCCACACCTCAAATATTTGGTTCAGTTTTGGACCCTCCACTACAAGGACATTGGGGTGCTGGAGTGTGTCCAGAGAAGAGGGACTAAGGTGGCGAAGGGCCTTGAACACTCAAGTCCTGTGAGGAATGGCTGAGAGAACTGGAGAAAAGGGATCTGAGGGGAGACCTCATCATCCTCTACAACTACCTCAAAGGAGTCTGGAATGAGATGGGGGTTGGTCTCTTCTGATATGTAGCAAGAGACAAGACCAGAGAAAATGGCCTCAAGTTATGCCATGGCAGGGGCAGGTTGGATATTATGAACAATTTCTTCCCAGAAAGCGACGTCAGGCATTGGAATAGGCTGCCCAGGGAGGTGGTGGAGTGACCATCCCTGAAGGTATCTAAAGGATGGGAGGATATGGTGCTGAGGGCTGTGGCTTAGACGCAGTGACTTAGCAGTAGTGGTGGGATTGTAAGCTCTAGGAGAGCAGTTGGAGCTGATGATCTCAAAGGCCTCTTTAAACCTCAACAGTTCTATGATTCTGTGATCACAGTGACAGCAACAATAGCCAGAGTCATTAGAGAAAGATACAAACGCACTCCCTGGGACAAAAGATCTTTAAATTACTAACCCCAGAGCACTGGAGGCTACACACCAGAGGAAACAGCTCTTCATGCTTATGTTCTTCCTCCTGATGATCTGCTACTGGCCAGCCTCAGACCCAGGTCAGGGCATTAGATCATAGAATAACATAATCAGAATGCCAAGTTGGAAGGGACCCCAGGGATCATCTGGCCCAACCTTTCCAGTGATAGTGAAATGAGATGGCCCAGCACCCTGCCAAGCTCAGCCTTAAAGCTGTCCAATGTAGGGAACCCACTGCTTCCTCTGGGAGATGATTCCAATGTCTGTTCTCATGGAGAAACATTTTCTTCTGGAGTCCAATCAGAATCTCCCCAGCAGTAACTTGTACCACTGCCCTTTGTCTTTTCCATGGGACTCCTTGAAAAAAGGAAGTCTCTATCCTCTTGGTAGCCATCCTTTATATACTGGAACATGGTAGTAAGCTCTCCCTTAAGCCCTCTCTTCTCAAGGCTAAACAAACCCAGTTATCTCATGATGATGGAGCTTTAGGCTGATCCAAATAGTGGCTCTGAGGTTCTGCCTACCAGCAGTAAGGCCTGTGCCAAGGCAAACTCCTAAGCTCAATATATTCAGACTCCTTTTGTCTGCATGGGAGCAGCTCCTGGATAAGCCCACATCCCAGTTGCAGCAGAGGTGTTGCTATGGCTAACTTTTTCATAATTCTTTTTATTTTGCAATCTCACCCATCAACTGACCACAGGAGGAATTACCTTGAAGAGGTGGAGGTTGAGGGAGCTACACACAGCTCTGACAGCCATCAGTTTCCCACTGCCACTTGGTCCTGAGAGGAGAACACTGCCGGCCCCGCTCAGAGCACCTGATCTGGAACAGAGAATGAGTTTTCGCAGTCACCTGGGAGCAGGGTCCCAGCCCTCCCAGTGCTCACTAGGAGGACATGGGCAGTGGCATTGGGCACACCCTCACTAAGTTCGACAACACCAAGCTGAGTGGTGCAGCTGACACACAGGAGGGAAGGATCCATCCAGAGGACCCTGACAGGCTGGAGAGGCGGGCCCAGGCCAACCTCATGAGGTTCAACAAGACCAAGTGCAGGGTCCTGCATCTGGCTTGGGGCACTGATACAGGCTGGGCAGTGACTGGCTTGACAATAGCTCTGAAGAAAAGGACCTGGGGCTGCTGGTGGAGGAGAAGCTCAGTATGAGCCATCAGTGTGCACCTGCAGTCCAGAGAGCCAACCAGATCCTGGGCTGCATCAAGAGAAGTGTGGCCAGCAGGTCGAGGGAGATGATTCTGCCCCTCTACACCACTCTCATGAGTACCTGGAGTACTGTGTCCAGTTCTGGAGCCCCTACTACAAGAAAGATCTGGAGGTGCTGGAACATGTCCAGAGAAGGGCCACAAGGATGATCAGAGGGCTGGAGGTCCTCTCCTATAAAGACAGGCTTGAAAGAGTTGGGGTTGTTCAGTCTAGAGAAGAGAAGGCTCTGAGGAGACCTCATTGTGACCTACCAGCATCTGAAGGGGGCCTAAGAGAAAGCTGGTGAGGGACCTTTTAGGGTGTTGGATAAGAGTGGGGAGAATGGATCCAAGCTAGAGGAGGATAGATTTAGATTAGACTTTAGGAAGAAGTTTTTCACCATGAGGGTGCTGAGACACTGGAACAGGTTGCTCAAAGGCATGGTGGAAGCCCCATCCCTGGAATTTTTTAAGGCCAGGCTGGATGTGGCTCTGGGAATCCTGATCTAGTGGAAGGTGTCCCTGCCCATGGCAGGGAGGTTGGAAACAGATAATCTTTGAGGTCCCTTCCAACCCTGACAATTCTGTGACTTAGTGACTTGTAACTCACCGACTGTTCAGGTAAGGCCGAAGAGCATCACAGAGCTGCTTCACAACATCAGAAAGTCCAGCAGGAGACAAACTGCTCCAGAACTCATGGCTGTTATAGGCTGGGGCAGATGGGACAGCACTGTTTGTTGAACCTACCTGCAAGGAAGAGGAAACAGCACTCTGTGGAACACCATTTGAGAGAATATAGGTACCAAGTGAAAAAGTATGTCCTGAAATGCCATTTTTCAATGGCAGGAGACACAAGCCTCCACAGGCAACTTCAATATCCATAGCACAACCTCAAACCTTCTGCACACCCTCCCTGCTCTGCACTGATACCTTACCATGTATAAAGAGGTGTTCTGGGTGTCCACTAGATAACCATCAGAGTGTTCACCTTCCACTGTGCCCAAAACCTTCCTCACTTTGAAGTAAAGCTCTGGCCACCTAAGGGAAAAAACAAGAAGTCTGAATTGATGAGTCAAGATCTTGAAGGCAGGAACAACATAGGTGTCAACGAGAAGGCAGCTGAAAGGCAGAGGTAAGCAGAGACACTCTTGGTCTCTCCCAGGATCCATATGGACCCTTTACAGACTCCACTGTGCTGCCTGTCTGAACTGACCAACAAGAGTGTCAACTTCTACTAGTGGCCTCAGCCCACACAAGTACTTTTGGAACTAACCTTCTTTCCTTTATCAAGAGCTGAAGACATTCTCTTTTTGCCACCACTTCTTTCGCTACCAACTCCACAGGCATTCAACTGTAGCATATAAAAACTCAGACTAGAGAGTCATAGATCATAGACTCATTGGACCATAACATGGTAGGGACTGGAAAATCTCTGAAGCAGTAAGTCCAACATCCCTGCCAAAGCAGGATCATCTAGGGCAGGCCACACAGGAACACATCCAGATGGGTCTTGACAGTCTCCAGAGAAGGAGACTTCACCACCTCTTTGGGCAGCCAATTGCACTGCTCCAGCACCCTCACAGTAAAGAAGTGTTTCCTCATGTTGAGATGGAGCTTCCTGTGTTTGTGTCCATTACCCCTTGTCCTATCACAGGACACCATTGAAAAGAGCCTGGCCCCTTCTTCTTGACACCCACCCATCATATATTTGTAAACATTAATAAGATCTCCTTTCAGCTTTCTCATCTCCAGAGTAATTGGTTCCAGGTCTCTCAGCCTTTCCTCATGAAAGAGATATTCCAGTCCCTTAAGTCATCCAGACACAGGATTTTTGCCACCTACCTTAGGAATTTGTCTCCATTTACTTCTAAAAACTCGGCATATCCAAACGTTGGAACACACAGGATATCTCCCTCCTGGACAAGCCTACAAACATAATAATTAAGTAAACAGGGAGCTTCACCAGTAAAAAAGAGTAAATCCTTCTGGTTATGTGTCCTCCCCACCCCACTGGTTTGTACAGAAAAGAATGTAGCTGTTCACATCAGCTCATTCCTTTCCTAGATAAAGAACTGCCTGGATGTATCCAAAGGGTAGTGGACAATGGCTCAATGTCCAGATGGAGATGGGTGACAACTGGTGTCTCTCTCAGGGGGCCAGTGCTGTTCAATAGCTTTACCAGTGATACAGACAGCAGGATTGAGTGACCCTCAGCATGTTTGCTGATGACACCAAGCTGAGTGGTGTGGTTGACATGACTGAATAATGGGATGTCATCCAGAGGGACCTGGACAGCATAGATTAGTGGGCTCAGGAGAACCTCATGAGGTTAAATAAGGCAAAGTGCAACTCCTACACCTGGGTTGGGGCAATCCCCATTATCAATACATGCTAGGGGATGATGATACTGAGAGTAGCCCTGCAGAAAAGGACTTGGGGGTCCTGGTGGATGAGAATCTAGACATGAGCCAACAGCATGCATTTGCAGCTGAGAAGGCAAACTGCATCCTGGGCTGCATCAAAAAAAAGCGTGGCCAGCGGGCTGAAAGAGGTGATTCTGTCCCTCAACTCTACTCTGGTGAGACCTCACCTGCAGTACTGTGTCAAGCTCTGGGGGAACCCACACAAGAGGGATATGGACCTGCTAGAGCAGGTCCAGAGGAGGGCCACAAAGATGATCAGAAGGCTGAAGTACCTCCCCTACAAGGGCAGGCTGAAAGAGTTGTTCAGTCTGGACAAAAGGTTCAAGGGAAACCTTATAGCTGCATTTCAATATCTGAAAGGGACTACAGGAAAGCTGTGGAGGGACTGTTTAGAAGGGCTTGTAGCAATAGGATGGGGGACAATGGTTTGAAACTAGAGCAGGGTAGATTTAGCTTGGACACAACTAGGAAATTCTTTACAAAGGCAGTGTTGAAATACTGGAACAAGTTGCCCAGAGAGGTGGTGGAGGCCTCATCTCTGGAAACATTCAATGTCAAACTTGACAAGGCCCTGCACAATTTGACCTAGTTGGAGATGTTCCTCCTCACTGCACAGGGGTTGGATAAAATGACCTTTGAAGATCCCTTCCAGCTCAGTGCATTCTATGAGTCTAGAAAACAGAGTGAGGGTGGGTTCCATGAATGCACCCCAGGAAGACAACCCCTCCTCCTCACCCAGCTCACCGGGGCGTTTCAAAGTGCTTGTAGAGGATGCGGTCATAGCCTCCCTGGGCGCTGTAGGCTGGGGAGCAGACGATCTCCAGCTGCAGCTCCTTGGCAAAGGGGGGCACTGACAAGACCGACCGGCTGCCTTTCGAGTCCGCTGCACCGGTTCTTTCGTATCTCTGCAGAGGGTAAAAAAAGCAAGCCGTGAAACCTCGCCGCTGCCACCCAGCTCCTCCCTACCGAACGTAGAGGTCCCCGCGTCCCACCCCCGGGAATGCCTGATCCCGGCTCACCCGCAGACGGAGGTGCGCGGCGGCGGTAGGGTCGAAGCCCAGGTTGAAGGCTAGGGCGGGGGCCAAGAGCGCGGCGCCGTCGGCCGGGCTTCGGCGGGCTGCCCGCGGGTACTCCCAGGGCGGCGGCCGGGCCAGCAGCGCCGCCAAGTGCTCCCTGGCGGACCCCTCGGCACCCACGCGCACCCACTCCCCCTGGAACAGCCCGAGCGCCAGGAGCCCGCGCCGGCTCACCCACACTTCCGCCCCGC
>WBNM01028022.1:16736-64137 GCA_013399055.1 Ramphastos sulfuratus
AGCCGCGGCCCGCCCGCAGCCGCGGTTGCCCCTCCGGACCCGGTGGCGAACCGGGATACCAGGGGTGCGGCGGCGAGGCGCCGGCAGGGGGCGGCGCTGGCCGCAGGCTCCCGCGGGGGCGGTGGCGGGGCGAGGGCAGTACGTGTGCCGTTGCCCAGCAACCCCTGGAGCGCCGGCCGCGCCTCCAGCACCAGTGGGCCCGGACCCGGACCCGGGCCCGGAACCGCCTCACCCCGCCGCACCAGCACCGAGCCGCCCGCCGGCCTCCCCGGCCGCCCCGCCGCCCCTAACAGAACCCAAGCCAGAGCCGGCGGGCGGCGAACCGGCCACACGGCCACCCGCCGGCCGGCCGCCAGCCCCAGCCGCCGCAGCAGGGTCCCCCGCAGCCACAGCTCCGCGCCCCGCCGTCCACCCGCCTCTAGCGCAACGGCGCTCAGCAGCACAGCTTGAGCCCCGCCGCGCCCCGCAGGCCGCACGGCCAGCACCAGCCCGCCGCCGCCCTTCCCGCGCAGTGCCGCGCAGAGCGGCGGAGGAGCCAACAGCAGCGCGGTGGCCGGTGCCAGCTCCGCCGGTGGGGCATCCAGAGGCCGCAGCACCGCCACCGCCATAGAGCCGCAAAGCCCAGCGGGACGGGCGGAGCAGCCCCGCCCCGCCACCATAGAGGCGCACGGCTAGAGAAGGCCCGCCCGGCCTACTAACGTATGGCCAAGGCCACAGAGCGGTGGTGCAGAGCGACACTGGCGGGACCAGGACGATAGAGCGCGCCCCCTAGCGGCTGCCTCTCCTCAGCGGCGCCCCTGCTCCCGTTCCCGACAAATGGATTCTTTCCGCCGCTGTACACACCACACACCAGTCTCGCACACTGAGACCAGGTATCGATTTAATTAACAAAAATAAGTGTAGAGTCCTGCACCTGGGTAGGAACAACACCATGCACCAGTACAGATTAGGACTGACTTGCTGGGCAGCTCCAGCCACGCTCCCGAGATCACAGAAGATAATGGCAGCGGCTGGAAGAAGGAACTGCCCACAGTGAGTGAAAATCAGGTTTGTGACCATCTGAAGAACTTGAGAGTGTACAAGTCCATGGCACCCTACAGGATACACCCACAGATACTGAGGGAAGTAGTGGACAAGGTCACTAAAGTGCTCTCTATTATATTCCAGAAGTCCTGGCAGTTGGGTGAAGTCCCCCCTGACTGGAAAAGGGGAAATATAATGCCAATTTTAAAAGAGGGAAGGAAGGATGATCCGGGGAACTACAGGCCAGTCAGTATCACCTCTGTGCCTGGTAATATCATGGGGCAGATCCTCCTGGAGGCACTGCTGAGGCAGAAGAATAACAAGGAAGTAATTTGGTACAATCAACACGCCTTCGACAAGGGCAAATCGTGCCTGACAAACCTGGTGGCCTTCTATGACAAGGTCACAATGCCAATAGATAAGGGGAGAGCAACAGATGGCCAAGCCTTTGATGCTGTTCCACACAACATCCTGATCTCCAAGGTGGTAAAACATGGGTTTGATGGATGGACACTCAGTGGATAAAGAACTGGCTTGACAGCCGCACCCAAAGAGTGGCTGTCAATAGGTCTGTGTCCAAGTGGAGGCCAGTGACAAGTGGACTCCGTCAAGGATCAGTGCTGGGACACAGCAAGCGGCTCCACACGAGGGAGCGCTTACAAAGCGTTCGCGCTCGCTTCCTAACTTCCCGGTCTGAAAATTCAGCCAGCAGCTTGGAAGAGTCACAGGATGTTAGGGGTTGGAAGGGACCTCTGCAGATCGTTGAGTCCAACGCCCCTGCTGGAGCAGACTCACCTAAAGCAGATCACACAGGAACATGTCCAAATGAACCTTGAAAGTCTCGAGACTCAGAGATTCCTCAACCTCTCTGGGCAGCCTGGTCCAGTGTTTTGCCATCCTTAAAGTAAGGAAGTTCTTCTTCATGTTCAGATGGAACTTCCTGTGTTGAACTTTATGCTCATTATCATTATGTCTTGCCACTGGGGACCACTGAGAAGAGTCTGTCCCCATCTTCCTGACACCCACCCCTTAGATATTTGTAAGCATTAATAAGACCTCCGCTCTTCTTCTCCAGGCTAAACAGCCCCAACTCTCTCAGCCTTTCCTCATACAAGAGGTGTTCCAGTCCCCCCAGCATCTTAGTGGCTCTGTGCTGGACTCTCTTCAGTAGTTCCTTCTTGAGCTGGAGTGCCCAGAATTTGCCAAGACAAAACACCAATTAGAAGTTAGTATTACTAATCCGTATAAAACTGGCGCCGTGAAAATGCTTCCACAAATACAGCCCTCCAGCCTTCTCTGTTCTCAGTTACTTTGGGCCCATCTCCACACTGCCACCACATCCTTGCAGCCCACAAATTTGCATGCCTGACGGTCAGCCTCCAACCCCGTAAAAGCCAAGGGATGTCAAAATAATCTCATTTTATTCCCTTTCCTCATCTTTTCTTCCATGACTGGTTTATTGGGATCATTCAGAGTCCCTGGCTAGAACTGTACACATGGTGCTGTGAAAAGAGGTGGCTGTGCCAGGACGGGTGGCAGCCTGGCTGAAGTAAAGCGAGGCTGTGGCAGCACTGGCTGCTGAGAATGGATTTGATGTTATCAACTCCTCTTGCCTGAGCCACATCAAAATGATCTCCCACCTAAGCAAACCAGGCCCTTGTGGCTTCCCCCTGACAGAGGGAAGCTCTTGCCAGCCAGACCCTTGCATGAGCACAAGATGTCTGCTGAGGGTCGCATGCAGTGGACAACCCCACTGCAGGAGTGCAGGTGTGTGCAAGCAGCAGCCATTGCCATAAGTCAGTGTTTCTTCTGTCACACTGTTGTGGTTGGCCCTGGCCTGAACTGACACGAGCCATAGCTGGGTTTGTATACCACTAACCTCAAGACGGATCAAATCTGAAGCAATGACAAGCAAAAGCTGCTGCCCTCCAACCACAGCAACATACGGAGAACAGCGAGCACTTCTCTGCCAGGCTTAGTGCAGGCAGATGAAAAGTGAGTGACTGCCCCTGCTCCAGGACTTGCCCCACCAGGCCCTGCTACCAGCTCCTAGTGGCAACTAGGAGCTTACCCCTGGGGCAGTCACTGTCGTCCACCAGCATCTCCACCATGGCCTCCACTGGGCTCTCAGTCCATGAGCAGAACAGCAGGGAGCATGTCTAGACCTCATCATACCTGGCTGAACCCTGTGGTTACTTTTCAGCACAAAAAAAAATCCTTGAGCCAGCAGTCCCTGCTGTGACTCCCCCTTCACAGCATGAGGTGAAGAGAGAGCTGTGAGCTCACCAGACCATACCAGAAGTGTCGTCCGTACCCTACGCGGCACTGGGGCTGTGATGTTTCACCTTGTAGCAGTTATAGCAGCGGCATGCTTGCTCTGGCAGCCCTGCACCCAGCACAAGGCGAAGAGCCAGGCCATCTGCACATGGGCAGGGCAAAAAAAAAAAAAAAAAAAAAAACTGGTTACAAGCATCCAGTGCCAGCATGGCACGGCCCAAATAAAAGGTTTGCAGATGCTGCTCAGGCAGGATTAGGCCACCAATGTGCTAAGTCTCGGCTCTCGGTGAGCATAATTGCTGCTGCAGTAAGCCCTGGCTGGTCCTTCCCTGAATCGTGCTCCCCACAGCCCCTCCCTTTCCCACCAAACATCTTTTTTTTTTTTTTTTTTTTTTTTTTTTTTCATCTGTAAAGCTTGTATTTGCCATGCATATGTTCCTCCCTGCCCATCCTGGCCAAGCAGAGGAGAGACAGGAAATCTGTAGATACCAATTTTATTGCTCTGCTTTTCCCAGCCCGTGTCCCTCCCCACTGCTGTCCCTCCTCTCTCCCCCCTGACCCAGTGCAACCTGTGGTTGCCTGAATGTGAGGAGCCAGGCCTAGCAGCGTAGGCAGGAACAGGTAACAGCATCTATTACATGAACACACACACACCCCCTGAGCTGTATTAGGAAACTTTCCAAATTGGAATTACTCAGATTTAAATAAAACCTTTTGATAATTTTCTGTTATGTTTTGGCCAGCAGCTAAAACTGGAGGTGTTCCAGGAGAGCTGCTGTGGCATATGCAAGGGCCAGTTAAACCCAGCCAGGAGATGAGGACTGGTTGCAGCCTGAAGTCAGGCAGTTAGATGGCTATGATGCCCTTGTGCTTCACTGAGGGTGCTTGTGCAGCTGGGACCACACAACTGCTCCATGTGCCTCCCCAGGAGGCAGAGGGGCCTCCAGCACTACCTCCCACCATGCACTTGCCTTGCCCAAGTGAGCAGCTGCTCCTTGTGTTTAACCAAGAGGTGTGGGAACACAGGGCCCAACTTTGCATCTTTGAAAGCAGCAGGATGAGCATGAGGATGAGTGCACCGCATGGAGACTCAAGAGGCAGAGCAACTTACCTGCCTTCAGGGCAGCAGACACTTCAGTGAAGACCCTCACACTTGAGCTTTGTCAAGGAGGATGTTCAACAACCCTTGTGAGAATGGAACAACTCCCCATGACTTCCCTTAAGCAGTGGCTGAGTGCTCCATTCCAAACCATCTTCTAACCCATAAGCTGTGGTTTGTTTTTTTGGCACAAATCAATAACCTTGTGGCATGTGTAGGGCACCGGACTATAGAACTCAGTTCTGAGGAGATGCATGAGTTCCACTGGAACAACTACATTGCTTCAGCAGAGCTCTCCAGCCCACTTTAGGTATGAGTTCTGCAGAGGATCTGCTCAAAGCTAGCAACCACTATGAGATGTGCCAAAGGAAGGTGACAAAATTGCAATCCAGAGCATGAAAACCAAAGGTACACCACAATTTTATTTCTGTCTGTGTAATAAATAAACGATGGACAAAAACAGGAAGAGCCACATTCAGAAATTCCAATCACTAAAGTGCTTTTAGACATAAATACAAGACGACCAAGAAACAGCTCTGACATTAACACTTTTTTTTTTTTTTTTTTACAGACAATTACAAAATATTTTCTTCTGTCAATTCTCAAAATTATTTAATTGCTCTGGGGTGCTATGGCTTGGTTTTCAAAAAGGTCTGTTCTGTTATGCATAGTGTGGCAGGTTAACATTCAAGCGTGTACAAAATCATTGCATAAACAAAAATGTCTTCACCCCCTTCTCCCAAATACGAGTTAAGGAAGCTCCACAGTGTAAATCCAGTGATAAGGCTGCACTGGCAGGCCAGATCCTCAGGAGGTATAAACCAGCGTGTCTGTCAGGTTACACCAGCTTTAGGATGAATCCTACCGTGTTTAAAAACCCTGCTGCAACTCAAGGTGGAAGAACTGCATGTTCAAAGAGGAGGGACTTGCCACATAGGCATTGTGCAGTGGTGGAAGAGCTCAGAGAAGGCATCTGAATTCCTTGCTCTGTGTTCCTGGCTGGCCAGGGAAGCCTTGTCAGCCCAGGCTCTTCCCCAGCAGCGGGCCCAAGCTGACCACAATGTGGTCTCCTTCCCACACTGCTCTGGGCCTCGCTGGGATGCCTCTGCCACCCTCCACCTTGGCTCTGTTGAGAAGTGAACAGCTTGAAAGTGAGGGAAACAAGGGGACGTGTGTGCCCACTTTTAAAATGCCCTGAATTCAGATAAAAGTTCAATTATATAAGAAATATATATATATATCCATAAATCAGTAAATATTATTATCTTGCCAAGAAGCTGTGAGGTCTGGCTTCCTCTGGGGCAGCTCAAGCTCAGTGATCCCTGTCCTTCTGATCTGTTGGGGCATCCCCATTGATGCATTGCCTCAGTACGCCCCTCTTCTCATGCTTGGCTGTCCTAGAGAGGTCAATAGCTGTGTCCTCCGAATCTTTTGCAGGGCCAGGCTTGTCAGAGCCCCTCTGGGAACTGGCCTGCTTCCCTTTTTGTTCCTCCTCCTCCTGCTCCGTTCGCCAGCCATCTGCCAGCTTCTCTTGGCTCTCCGCCTTCCTGCTCACCTCCATGGACTTCTTGTGCATGCCTTGCAGAGGGGAGAGAGCAAAGCAAGGGTTCCAGTTGCTTATTTTTACCCAGAACTGCTCAGCATCTCCTGCCCTCCTGCTGCTGCCTTCAGGTCTTGTTTGCATCTCGAGGAAACCTCAGGCTAGCTACCAGCATTTGCTGATCCGGAGCCCTGCCACCTGCTCCCGGCAGCCTGAGAGAGCAGCTTGCAGCAAAATTGATCCATACCTCCCCTACAGCATGGAAGGCTCAAAGGGAAAGAGGTACTGTGATGGCCCACTCCCAGATCTGGTTTTGAGTGCCAACCCAGTGTAGGATTGTGGATGTGCAGAGGATAGCTCTGCAGCAACATTATCTTCAATTCCGGGGGGAGAGTGATGACTTCCTAAATACCCTGCAACGCGCATGTTGGCTACTAGCACTAGGAAGCAATATCTAACCACACGCAGGCACCTGTCTGACAGGGCACTAAAAGGTTTTTCCCTTCCTCAGCTGTTCTTTGCAAGGAGGGAGTGGAAAAAACAGGGCAAGTGCTTGGCAGCTTGCATACAGCTCACGGATGAGACCCCATTCTTTCCTGGGAAAAGGCAAAGATGGGCATAGGAAAGAGGAAGGAAAAAACCTTGCAGCTGCCCCTTAACACCCGCTAGCCCCAAGCTCCCACTTACCCAGCAGCCATGGGGCGCAGGATCCCACCAGCCCGCTCTTGGCAGAGTTGATGATGGACTCGGGCAGAGGGATGGAGTGCCTCACCATGGCCCCGTAGAGGCCATACTCTGCCATCACACTGCTCCGGCCCCAGCACTTCTCCCGCTTCCGCCACTTGGCTCTTCGGTTCTGAAACCAAACCTTCAGGGGTAACAGCCAGGAGAGCACAGAGGGGTGGGATTGGGGAGGAGATGGCCCCCGCGGCCGGGCCCATCAGGCACAGGGCAGAGTGTGACCAGGGCAAAGGGACAGCCGTGGGGGTGTGTGGAGGGATTCAGATGTGAGGGCACAGGTTGTAGATGTGCAGGTGGCAGCAGGAGAGCAGCCGGGGCAGTGCATGGGGAAGGGGTTGAGGGAGGGTACACACGTGGGTGTCAGTGAGAGAGGGGAGGAAGAGGGGGAGAGGGAGGACATGTTATACAAGGCTGATCGTGACACAGAAGGGTGATCCCAGCCAAAGTCACCCTACACTCTGATGCCCACGGGGCCCCTCTGCTGTCTCCACACAGAGCACCTGCCTCTCCAGAAAAAGGAGCCCATCACGCAGCGACAGACAGTGCTCAGGTCCTCCTTCCCACCCGCTTCCTGTATTTGAAGGTTCAAGGGGTGTAGATACAACCTGACTGCTGCCCAGACCACTACCCTGTTCTTAAGCCAATTGGCTGCTCCACAGTGAGACAAGGTCAGGCCCTAAAATGCCATATGTCCCTCAGAGGGATGTGCTAGTGAGAAAGCTCGTGGGATACAGCATGGTCTAGTAGCTCCTGAATCACTTTTGGCTACTGTACTGCCTGAGTTGGATCTCCGGAAGACAGAGTCACGCTGCTGGCAGTAAGCAGCTGCCAGGGCCATTTCTATCCCTCAGTACTCCACTTGCATTTGGAGCCTGTTCAATGCCAAGGCACAGAAGCTAAGCCCTTCCCAGACATCCTCCTGCATATTTTCACTGTCACCACTTTCCCCATCTGCAGTCATTGACTACAGAGCAGAGGAGACAGCCGGGCACAGGTGGCCCACAGACTTCATGGGAAGAGAGGACCGGTGCAGCCACCTACCTGTATCCTGTCCTCTGGCAGCTCCGTCTTCACCGCCAGCATCTCCCGGGCATAGACGTCGGGGTAGTGAGCTTCGTTGAAAGCTTTCTCCAGCTCCTCCAGCTGGTGAGCTGTGAACACCGTCCTGCCGAGGACAGCATCCTGTGACACAATCCCGATCCTCACGGAGCCCTCCTGAAAATCTTCCCCACCCCATCTGCAGCCTCCTCTTTGATCCCTTGGGGACATCCACGGCTTCAGCGTTTGGGGGACCAGAGGAACAGCAGGAGGCTGGTGGCAACGGTGAGGAGGTGACAGCGGGGACAGTCCGACTCTAGGGCTCTTACCTGTGCCGGCGTTTCTTCCTCTTGATCTGAGAGGCTGACATCTTCAGGTCGCTGGCGTCCCCAGACAGGCTGTCCTCATCTGGCAGCAGCGGGCGGGAGGGCAAGAGTCATGTTCCCGTTGAGGGCAGGGGGACCAAACCCAGCTACCAAAATACGGCTCCGGCCGCCCGCGGAGAGCGCGGCTCGGGGCAAGTGTCCCCCTCCCACAGCACTCAGCGACAGCGGCGCCGCGGCCGAGGCCGGCGCACCGTGCTGGTGTCGCCATCCCGGGGGCAGGCGCCCACCCTTGCCAGGGGGTCGGAGGGGCGGCAGCCCAGCGGGGCACGGAGCTCGGGGTCGATCCCAACGAGTATGCTCGCCGCCGCCGCCGCCGCCGCTGTTGCCCGTGCCAGGGGGCCTCAGGTACGAGGCAGCCCGGGGCAGCGACTCCGGCCGGGGGTCCCCGTGGGCGGGTGAGCGGCAACCCCCCGCCCCTAGCCCCGGCCCTCGCTCACCGGAGATGTTCTCCTTGTGGCGACGGGCGGCGGGCNCCTGTGGGTCACCTTCTGGGCCTCCTTCCTGAACTCCCTTGCCATGTCTCCATGTACCCTGGAACTCCCCTGAACTCCTCTGCTATGTCTCCATTGCCCCACCGGGGCTACGCCCCTCTGCCAAGCATCCTCGGGGACAGGAAGAAGGACGAGGACAGTCGAGGGCTGCGGGGCAGGACTCTCCATGACCCCAGGTGTCCCATCACCGAGGCCGAGGCCAAGGCCACGTCGATGAGCCTGGCCTCCACGATGGCTTTTGCTCCCAGATTCTTGCACCTGGGCTGCTATTTTTCCCCCCTTCCTTTCATCTGTTGATGGAAACGATTTACAACCGGCTTACACGGGCTGCCTGATCTGGGCCTTCGCTGGACAGTCAGATTAACCGAGGGTCCTTCTGATAAAGATAATTACAAGGGGACTCCGCATTAACTTTGCATTATTAAAGAAAGACCCAAATCTCCCCTCGCAAGCTGTTCCTGGGATTAGCAGAACAATAACTTTCATTTAGGATAATTGCCGTGGCCGGCACTAGGGACTGGTGCGGGGGGGGGACGGGACAGCAACCTCTGGGCCATCAACGTTTTGCACCAAGAAAGGCAACAGAGTGTGAAAGGAGTGGGAGATGTGCATGTGGGCATCGCCCTCCCAAAGCCACTGACCAGGAGTCCCTGTGTGTTCGGGATGCATCCCCACCCAGGGCTGCCTCTCTACCAGGGGACAGAATATTCTGGGGTCCCCTTGGGCTCCTTTGCTTCTCCAGAGTGATTTTGCTGCAGTTTTGCTGGACTTTCACTGCTAGGCAAGGAGGATCTGCCACAGTAATTGGAAGCCATAATCCGGCCACCACCCACAACAAATTTCCTGTCCGAGCAGATATTAGTGGATAAAACCCTAATTTTTGACGTTGTCCCAGAATCAGCTTGATTTCAGCAGTTTATGTTCAGGCTGAGCTGTTGGGAGAGATGATGAAGCCTTAAATATGCATATGGCCTAGGCATTTGGAAAGTTTGGGGATAAAGCACATATAATTGCTCCTAATCAGTTTATGAAACATAAAAGCTGAAGCCAAGAGAAAGCCGATAGGTAGATAGCTGGATAGAGAGATGCAGAAATGGAAATGGCGATTAAATCTCCTCGTGTGGTGCCGTGGCCTGGATATGGCACTGCTTTCCCAGGGTGCAGGGTGGCCATGCCGTTGGGGACAAGGGACGCACCTGCTCCTGGGACAGGGTCTGGGGACGTGTCTGCTGCCACCACCCACTCCCCTGGTCGTGGTGGAGAGGGGCATCTCCGCCGGTCCTTTGGACAATAAATCAGTTAAAGGATATCTTGATATATGCTCATCAGATAGGATTAGCTGGGATTAGACTAATCAGTAAATGTTTCTCTGCTCATTATTTTCCAGGGAAGATTTTCAGCTGATTCTCCGACGCCGAAAGATTATTAATTGCTTAAAGAGCAGAACATCAAACGTCGCCCCTTGCTCTAATTTCCATGGGCTTCACCCCCCCGCCATGGGCACAGTGCCTGAGCCAACTGACCTGGCAGCCCCAGAGTGCCCCAGCACCCAGCCTCTCCATGAGAGCTCCAGCCAGGACTGATGTAGGCCACAGCACCCTGACCCCAGCACAGACCCGTGCCCCAGGGGTGGGTGCCGCTTGCAGCTGGTGCTTGAGCATTCCTGTGCTTTGCTTCCCACTGCATTTTGCAGGACTGGGAGCACAACAAGGTGGGACAGTCGCTGATAAGTTCCCTCCTCCTCACAGTTGATCCAGCACCAGGTCAGGCATCCAGTGTGCCCTTACAAGATGGCATGGTGAGGGTACACAGGAGGGGATGGGTACCTGGGATAATGGGGACAAGCTTTGTAAGTCATAGAATCATAGAATTGTTTTGTTAGAAAAAGATCTCTAGGATCTTTGAGTCCAACCATCAGCCTCACACCACCGTGGCCATTAAACCATGTCCCAGAGTGCCATGACCACACATTTTTTGAACACCCTCAGTGACAGTGATTCTACCACCTCCCTGGGCAGCCTGTTCCAATGCCTGACCACAATTTCAGGGCAGAAACTTTTCCTCATATCCAACCTAAACGTCCCTCGGCACAATTTCAGTGCATTTCCTCTCATTCTATCACCTGATACTAGGGAGAAGAGACCAACCCCTGCCTCACTCCAACCTCCTTTTAGGTAGTTGTAGAGAGCAAAAAGGTCTTCTCTCAGTCCTTGGAGGATTACAGACACATGCCACATTTTGGCAGACCTCCTCAGCTGATGATGTCTCCCAAGCCAGTGGCTGGTGAGTTTTTGGGACCTCTGTCTTTGCAGGGATGTGAAGCTTGGGGAAACCCTGTAAGGATGTGCACTCCCCATGCAACCACCTGCTGTAGTGATGAGGAGGGGGTAGCAAGGAGAAGGTACTGAAGGGCCTGACTTAGAGGATTAGTAATGGGATAAGACAGCTTTCACCTCCCTGGTTTAGATATGAATCAGGTCAATAATAAAGGACCATCTGACAGTTTCAGGCAGTTCAGGGTGGAAGAGGCTGCCATGCCCCAGGCTGAATAGAGAACCCCTCTCTGAAAGCCCAGCTCCTGCTACACACCCATGCTTTGAATGCACATCAGCAGGCATAGCCCAGGGCTCCCCACCAGCTCTGTGATGCATCACCTGCATCAGCTCCTGGCAACTTAGCCTGCCTGGTCCCCAGGGATAATGTCAAAGCCATAACTCTTGGGTGCCTCCTTTGCAGGGCAAGTTCATGGAGCCAGCTGACAGCCATGGTGACGATTGTGTGGGTGCAAGGTGGCCCAGCAGTGGAGCACAGCAGGGTGAGCAGCCAGCCAACAGCAGCACTGGCAGTTCAGAAAGGGTGAGAGCCTGGGTGGAAGGTCCTTGCATGGACAGAAGGAAAAAGGGCTTTTCTTCCACCACCTCTGCGTACTGCTGGGAGCACAACAAAGTGGTGGCTGTTGTGAAAATGTTGCCTCTGACAGATGGGTGAAAAAGAACTTGGAAATAGTCCATTTCTAGGGGACAAGGCAGCAAAGGGGGTGAGGAGGGGGGTTGCAATGAGGCACGTCCAACTTTGCAAGGGTAAATTCCTACATCAGAGTCACAGGTGGGCTTCCTCCCTGTGAAGGAGGTGATGGGACTTTTCTCAGGCTGCAGCCAGGGCTGAGTGGTGGGTTAGATGCTGAGTTGTGGGTTACATGTGAGCTTCTGGCTGGTTAGATGTAGATATATGAAACAGCCAAATATCCTCCACTTTGGGGTCATGGATCAGCAATAGTAGCCAGCATAGGCAGGTTACATGTGGAGCAATTTGTGCTCCACATGTTGCCAGGCTGTGTATACTGGGCTGCATCAAAAGAAGTGTGACCAGCAGTATGAGAGGTGTGATTCTGCCCTTCTACTCTGCTCTTGTGAGACCCCATCTGAAGCACTGTATCTAGTTCTGTGCCTGCAATACAAGAAGGAGATCAAATCATTGCAGCAGGTCCAGAGGAGGCCATGAAGATGATCTGAGGGCTGGAGCAGCTCTCATATGGGGACAGGCTGTGAGAGTTAGGGCCGTTCAGCCTGGAGAAGAGAAGGCTCCAAGCAGACCTTATAGCAGTCTTGCAGTACCCGAAGGGGGCCTACAAGAAAGCTGGGGAGGGACTTTCTTCAGGAGCTTGTAGTGACAGGGTAAGAGGGAATGGCTTTGATATGGAAGAGGGTAGATTTAGCCTGGATATTAGGAAGAAAATCTTTACAGTGAGGGTAGTGACAAGCTGGAATAGGTTGCCCAGGGGGGCTGTGGATTTTCCCTCCCTGGAGGTGTTCATGGCCAGGTTGGACAGGCCCTTGAGCAACCTGGTCTAGTGGGAGATGTCCCTGCCCATGGCGAGGGGATTGGAACTGGATGATCTTTTGGCCCCTTCAAATCCAAATCATTCTGTGATTGTCTGATTTTATGAAATGTTTTGTTTCTAGCTTCAGTCTATGTGAGTGAAGCAAAGGCTTTGCAGGATGAGCACAACCACAGCTGGCCATGCATACCACCTGCCTAGCTCTTGTAGCATCATCAGCTGAGCTTACTACAAATGCATCAGCAGCCCTAATTTGGCACTGGAGGGGGTGAGAGGCGGGGAGAGGGGGGAGATCCCTTTCCATGTTCCTCTCCATACACCCAAGAGACATCTCTACTAATTTCTCTGCACAGATTTCTGTCTTAAGGCATTTGTCTTTGATTAAAACCAGAAGAGCAGTCATGATTTAAGTAGAGTTTAAGAGCACACCATGTGCCAGTGCACAGGGCTCTCACATCTGGAGTGTCACAGATTTAATCAAACTGCTGGGAAGTGCCGCACGCAGACAGCTGTCGCAGCAGCCTGCAGCCCATCTCCCAGTTAATTCCTAGCCAAACACAGGGCAAACAAATGACCATCAAGGTGCTGCACCTACCTGCTACTGGGGTGTTGGAACTAAAGGATCTTTAGGGTCTCTTCCAACCCAAACCTTTCTATGATTCTACAACCACAACTGGAGGCGTGGCTGGCAATTGGTGAGCAAGCAAAGCTCGTCCTATGTACCTCCAGGAGCTACAGGTGATGTAGCCCATGGAAAGCCCTGGTTCTGCTCTTAGGGTGGAGACTGGAGAGCTTGACCCAGAGATGTAAACCTTTAGGTGACAAATGGGAACATGAGGGAGAGAGTGTTCAGGAAGAAGCCCAGGTGGAGTAGGCACAATGGCTATAGCTCTGATTTCTGGCTGATCCTCCAGCTGGTGCTTTTCATTTCCACTCCACTTTGTGGTGTTCTGTAGTCCCATTAGCCTACCCACGGCTCACATCCCTGGGGATGACTCCTTCCTGTCCTATACAGGCAATCCTGCTTTGGCAGGGGTTGGACCTGATGATCTGTGGGGGTTCCTTCCAACCCCTAACCTTCTATGATTCTATGATTCTATACAGGATGTGTGAACTGGGACTTAGCTCTCCCTGGGGAGGCTCTGCCCAGCGCTACCCAGAACCCTGTGCCCCCGACAGGTCCTGGGCAAACTCTGCTTGCTTCCCCAACCTTCTGCAAAATCTGGGCAACAGCAAAACGGGGCAGGTCCAGACTCAGTTCTCCTTGGTGCTCATTCACAGCTCATTAAAGCTAATTGAAACGACTACGGGAGCTGGGTCTATGTGGGTCCTTGGAAGTCCCGGGCACACGGCACAGCTAGGCTGGGAATATCCAACTGTGAGGAGCCCCAAACTAGCCGATGGACTGTCCACTCCAATTAGCCCCACAAAAGAGCTATTATTCCTCTGAACTATGCTTGTCTGATTACTTTATCTTATTATTTTTTGATCATTCCTCCAAAATGTGCTAATTAAACAGAAATCATCAAGTCAATTAGAGAAACACTCATTAAAGCAGAAAAGAAAAGAAAATATCAGCAGAAGAAAAACGGCTGCGAGGCTCCCAAGCACACACAATAGCTGCCACATTCATTAAATCAGCATCTCCCAAAAGAGGGAGAGACATTGTCCCACTCTGGTGCGTGCCCTGGAAATGAGACTTCCCAAGAGATGGAGTCACATTTCTTTTGCTTTTCTTTTCTTTCTGTTCATTTATTTATTTATTTTCCCCTTTTAATTCTAAAAACAGCATTTCACCTCAGATTTCTTTTGCATTTGGGAGAGCAGAGAATTTGCTGGTCCTGTGAAGGTCTCAACTCAAGGACAACGAAATCTCCTTGGAAGATTTTTTTCCTCACCTTAATGGATTTTCAACTCAACCTAGAGTCTTAACTTCCAGGCTGGAAGGTTGTCAGCCATTTCATTCACATGTATGGCTTTCAGTCAGATAATGGCATGAAGTGAAGATGAGTTAAAGTTAAAGGCCAGGAAGGTCTTTCAGAATATCTCCACTGACATCCACAGCTTTGCCATCTGAGAGAGCTTGCTGCACTTTGCTCTAGGCAGCTGCTCTATGCCCTGCATGAAACAGGCAAAGAAAAGCACCTTCTGTGACCCAAATCTTGTGGATCCTAGCACAGGCACCTTAGCCAGGTGTTGTGGGCATTGCTGCTTCTCTGCACTCAGTTTGGGTGTAACATCATAAAATATCTTAGCCTGCAGCAGACACACCAGTTGCTTCCATGGGACATATGCTTGGCTCAAGGAGTCCAGGCTCCTGATCGGTCTGGCCCTCAGATACCCAGCAATGTGCTGGGGAATTGGATGGGTTCCAACCTCACTCACAGAATCACAGAATGTCCTTCACTCCCCCAAGAGCCACAGCCTGTGAATGCAAGGGGTGTTGGAAAAGCTCAGAGACAATTGATTTGCTGTGGAACACACTGGTCCCAGAAGGTGCAGGAGTGATAGAGAAGTGCCTGAGCTACAACCAGTCCTTGTGAGAACTGGCTGCTCCTCTAATGATTTGAAGGTTGATTTTTTTTTTTCTCTGCCTCACCTTCTTCTCCAACTCATGGTCTTCTTTCCCTCCCAGACACCTCTACCCACCCAGCCTCCAACCCACCCTGATCTTTCTCTGTGTGTCTCATTGTCATCACATCTGAACCTCTATTCATTTTCATAGAATCATAGAACTGTTTCAGTTGGAAAAGACCTCTAAGATCATCAAGACCAACTGTCAACCTAAGACCATCACGGACATTAAACCACACCCCAAAGTGCTATGTCCACATGTTTGTGGAACACCTCCAGGGATGGTGACTCCACCACCTCTCTAGGTAGCCTGTTCCAATGCCTGACCACTCTTGCAGGAAAGAAAATTTCCCCAATATCCAACCAAATCCTCTGGCACAGTTTCACCCTGTCCTATCACCTCATAGCAGGGAGAAGAGACCAACCCCCACCTCACTCCAACCTCCTTTCAGGGAGTTGTAGAGAGCAACGAGGTCTCCCCTCAGCCTTCTTTTCTCCAGACTAAAGAATCTCAGTTCCCTCAGCTGCTCCTCAAAAGACCTGTTCCAGATCCTTCACCAGCTTTTTCTTCTTTCTGCTGCCTCCCATGATTTTCCCAGCCCAGGAAAATGGTGAGCCCCTAGGCAGCACCTTCTCCATGTTCACACCCAACACCTCACCAAGTAAAAGCCTCCCAGAGCAAATGCATCCCTTCCCATCTCTCTGTCCTGACCTGCAGCAAGCTGTAAGCAAGTGACTGGCCCTGCAGACACAGGGAAATCCAAGAAAACACACAAAAAAGTGATTTCAGTGTTTCTAATATATCTCCACTGGAGGTAGAGGAAGGGTTTTTTTACTTTATTCTTACTCCAAAGTGGTGGAGAGCCCAGCTCAGCTCTGGGTGAAGGCATTGCCTGGCCTTTGCATTTCCAAACCAGTTCAGCCATGCCTAATCGTGGGCGCCATGCTCTGAGACCTGACAGAATTACATCTCCTTTAATTAATCTCCAAGTTTGTTCTCTGAGTGCTGTGCCATATGGTATTGATTTTTTAGCTCGCTATGACAGCACTTGCCATGAAAGAAGCTAACCTAATTAAAGCAGAAGACACCACACGCACAGGCAGCTACTCTCACTCTTCCCTTTAATGCCACCCTCTAGACTGGGTTTTCCTGAATGCAAATAGGGGCCAAAAGTCAAAAGTTTCACCTGTGCAAAGAGGTCTGGGTCCCTTCCTCAAAACCAGCCTGGCCTTGCAGCATGGCTCTGGGCCTTTCCATGCCAAGTGATAACCATGGGTTTTCCCAGCTCTCTCCACTCTGCAGCTGAGTGGGGAGATGGCATTGGCAGAAGGTTCAAGAGATTTTGAAGCATGGCTTCCTAGCACCAAGCACTGTCACCATTTCTTTTCAGACTGAGGAGACAATTCATTCATGCATTTCACACCCCTGACATCCCCCACCACATCCCCTGAAGACACCACCTGGAATCTTATAGCTAAAGAGACTGACATAGAATCATAGAACTGTAGAGTTGGAAGTGACCTCCAGAGGTCATTGAGTCCACCCCCTTAACAAAGCAGGATCATCTAGGGCAGGAATGTCTCCAGACAGATCTTGACAGTTTCTAGAGAAGACTCCACGACCTTTCTGACTCTGGTCCAGTGCCCTGACACCCTCACAGGAAAGAAGTTCTTTCTCATGTTGAAGTGGAATCTCCTGTGTTTCAGTTCTCACACAGCCCACCTGGCATTATACAAGCAATTGAGCCTTTACTGAAAGCAAGCTTACCCCAAACCAACCATCTAAAACACCTTTATAAATAACAGAAAAATAATATCAAACATATCCCAGTGAATTGGACAAGGCCTTGAGCAACCTGGTCTCATGGAAGGTGTTCCTGCCCATGGCAGGGGAGTTGGAATTAGATGACCTTTAAGGTCCCTTCCATCCCAACCCATTCTACGATTGTATGATCTTCCTTCTCCCATCGGTGGAGTTACACATGCTTGGCTGTCCCATCTTCGCAAGCAACCACATTAGAATCACAGAATCATTTTGGTTGAAAAATAACATGAAGTCCAACCATTTTTTGGTGTTAGAAACACAGGTAGGGTTCCCATAGCTCACTTCACCCATTTTACTGGACCCTGCAGGAGAGCTCTTCATGACTAGCTTGCCTCCATTCTCTCAGGAGCATGGTTTCTGTGCTCTGATACTGTATTCTGCAATTCTATTTTCTGATGCATAAAGAGCAGCTTTTAAGGTTCATGAACTCTCCCCTGCCTGCTTCTCCTGTTGTGGCTCAGCCTAGCACTCATCAATGTCACTTCTGAGCCATCTTTTTGTCTTCTTTTCACAGAATCACAGAAGGTTAGGGGCTGGAAGTTCACCCCCCCTGCCAGAGCAGGATCACCTATAGCAGATCACACAGGAACATGTCCAGGCAGGTCTTGAATATCTCCAGAGAGGGAGACTCCACACCCCCCCTGGGCAGTCTGTTCCACTGTTCTGTCACTCTCACAGTCAAAAAATTCCTCCTTGTGTTTCCATGGAACTTCCTATGCCTCAACTTCCACCCATTGCCCCTTGTCCTGTCATTGGGCATCACCAAGAAGAGCCTGGTTCTCTCCTCTTGGCACTCACCCTTTACATATTCATAAACATTAATGAGGTCACCTCTCATTAATGACCTTTTATCTTCAACTCCTTCAACTCCTTGGTAGAACTTAGCCATGAAATGTGTAAACTTTTCTGGTGGGACTAATTTCTCCTGTAATAAAGGACATATTTTAACAGAAAGGACTTCACAGCTTTCCAATCAACTCCTGGTCTTTGCTTTAACATGATTCCTCCAACACAGTCAAGGTGAACCTTGATGCCAAAAGGGAACAAATTGTCCAAAAGGAACAGATTGAATGTTGCTGACAACGAACAGTTACTTAATCACATCAAATAAGGACTTAGATTATTGGTATTGTCATGTTCTAGGAAAAAAGGAGGAGGGAAAGGATTAAGAGGAAGAAATAAACCTCTCCCTTGTGGTATCATTGCTGCAGTCTTCCCTTTTGGCTTGAGGTTTCACTGGATTCCCTTCCTGTTTGGCTGTGGAGGTGAAGGCTCTTGTTTCCTTTTACTCAGTACCTAGAAAGGTTTCAGTTTCACTAGGGAGAAGCTTCCTGGATATCAGTCTCCTTCAGCATCCCTCAGTCACCCTCCTCTTCAGCTCCTGCAGTGCTCAGCCAGCCAAAGTGCTCCTCAGTCTCCTATAAAAGGTCCTACAGTGGCCACCTCAGAAACCCTGGGGAATACCCATCATAGAATCATAGAATGGTAGGGGTTGGAAGGGATATCCAAAGATTATCGAGTCCAACCTGCCTGCCAAGCCAGGATCACCTAGGACAGCTCACACAGGAATGCACAAAGGATCACAGAACTGTCAGGGTTGGAAGGGACCTCAGATATCATCCAGTTCCAGCCCACCTGCCATGGCAACCTTCCACTAGATCAGGCTGCCCAGATCCACATCCAGCCTGGCCTTAAAAACCTCCAGGGATGGGGCCTCCACCACCTCCCTGGGCAACCTGTTCCAGTGTCTCACCACCCTCACGGTGGAAAACTTTTTCCTAACATCAGATGGGTCTTGAAAGTCTCTTGAAAGGAGACTCCACAGCCTCTCTGGGCAGCCTGTTCCAGTGTTCTGGCACCCTCACAGGGCAGAAGTTTTTCCTCATGTTGAAGTGGAACCTCCTGTGTTCCACTTTGTGTCCATTGTCCCTTGTGCTATCACAGGACACCACTGAAAAGAGACTGGCTCCTTCTTCTTGGCACCACCCTTCAGATATTTACCTGAATATTTATCTGATATTTATCCCTCTGCTCAAGCCTTTCTGCCCATCCCAGGGCAAGAAACCTGCTCCATTTTGAGGTGCTTGCTACCCCAGCCTGGTAGAGCATCTTTGGAAAGGGAGGGGACCCACTGCAGAGGGTATCCTAACCCCACTTCTCCTTACTTTTGTTAGCCATCCTGATGCCGTACTGGTCTGGGCCCCACTTGAATGTGTTACCTGTGTCTGCCCTCCTAGTTGGGAGCCCACGGCCCATCCTTCCCTCCCTTTGTAAGCAACTTCCTCTTTGGTATTTTAGCTCAGGAGGAGAAATGTATGCAAGAACCCCACGGCTCCTCGTGGTGACTGAGTGTTCATTTGTTTGGCAAAGGAGAAGCCCTGAGAACTCTGTGGTGAACTGTGGCCGCTCTGGGGGGGCAACCATCCCCAGGGACAACCTGAGAAAAAAGGCAATTAGCCAGCCCCTCACCAGCACAGTGGGAGCAGTCCAAGGGGAAAGAAAAGCTGAGCCCTGGTGGTAATGACATTTTTCCACATGGGTAAATGCATTGATCTGTGACAAACAATATCAGGCTGTGCCTCCGCCTGCGGTGCAGAGAAGGAGGGATGAGAGAGCTTCCCAGTGCAAGATGTTAGAGGCAGAAGTTTCCCAGCTTCCCTGCAAGAAGCTGGATGTATGTGGTGGATGAAGGCCTAAGGATGGACCTCCAGTCCATGCTGAAACCACAGCCCAAGTCTCTCCCAGGGATAGGCTTCCCAGCTGGTGCCAGGAGCTCCTCTTAAAGGCAGATGAAATGCAGGTGAGCCTTATGCACTGCATCCTCAGAGATTCCTGCAGAGGAGAAAAGCAGGGTAGAGAGCACTTGAGTGAAGTTTGATTCACAGAACTATCTTGGGGTAAAACTAGAGGCTAAAACAGTGATAATTCAATCTGCTTCAATCCCTGACATCCCTGTAGCCTTAGCTGTCTTTTACCCATCCCGTGCAGAGATAACCCCATGCTTGTACAGCTCCTGATATAAGACACCCCATTTGATGCCTGGGCTGGAGCATCTCTCCCAGGGCAATTCCTCTGGGAAAAGCCTAAGCCATATAAATGCTGAATCTTGGGAGACCTGCTGGGTGTTGGTCTCTTCTCCCTAGTAACAAGGGATAGGATGAGAGGAAATTGCCTCAAGATTGGAGATTAGGAGAAACTTCTCCACTGAAAGGGTTCTCAGAGTCTGGAACAGGTGGTTGAATCCTCATCCCTGGAGATGTTTAGAGGACAGAGAGATGTGGCGCTGAGGGACATGGTTTTGCAGCTGCCTTGGTAGAGTTAGAGAACGGTTGGACTCAATGATCCTAAAGGTCTTTTCCAACCAAAACCATTCTACGAGGGTTTTATTTTATGGTGGACCTCTGCTTTGCTTGCAGCTGCCTTGGTAGAGTTAGAGAACGGTTGGACTCAATGATCCTAAAGGCCTTTTCCAACCAAAACCATTCTATGAGGGTCTTATTTTATGGTGGACCTCTGCTTTGCTTGCAGCTGCTTCCCTGCTTCTGAAAATAGGCAGGTGACAATGCTCAGACAGAAGTGGTAGGATGTCCCAGGAACACCTATACACTCTATGAACCACGCACCATACGTTTCAAGATGGAACATCTAGGGTTGCATTATTAGTGTCTTGTCATCAAGTGGACAAAGTGGTTTAGAAGAGCACAGGGCAATGCATGCATCCTGCCTGAAGAGCTTAACTTCTAAGCCTTAATCAGAAGAATTAGGGCTTTACTTTGGCTCTAATTTAATCAAAATGAAGAGCAGAGGTGGTTGTGCCATTTCGTGGGCAGGATGCTATCTGCCTCGGGCATTCTCCGCTGCCTTGCCTTCACCAGGCAGCGCTCCTGGACCAGGATCTGACTGGCAGTGACAGGCACAGTCACAACTCAGCTCTGAGTACCTTGAGGAGGACAGGATGTCTGTCAGCTCTAGGGGAGCTGACTGCACTGGCTTTGCCCTCTCCTTGCAGGCCTTTGGTCTAGGGGGGCCCCACAGGGCTGTCCAAGGCCTCAGCTACCTGGGAGCATGTGCACCCATTTGGTAGCAGCTCCAGCAGGTCTCCTGTGTCTCTTCTCACTCCACACTCTCCTTTGGGCTAGAGCCATCAGGAAGCAGTCCTTGATGGTTGTTTTATTGCCAGCTGGACTGTAGCTTGGGACCTGGTTTATTCCAGCTTCCAGCACCCAAGTGGTTGCATGGCTGCGCTGTGAGCATAGTGAATGTGGAACATGTCTACTGGCAGCAATAGCAAGTATAAAGGAAGCAGATTTGCTCTCTTTGTGGCAGGCCTCTCCATTCATGGCACAGGTAACAGGATCATAGAATGGTAGGGGTTGGAGGGGAACTCTGGAGATCAAGTTCAACTCTCCTGCCAAAGCAGGATCACCTCGGGCAGGTCACACAAGAACGCATCCAGATGGGTCTTGGAAGTCTCCAGAGACTGAGACTGCACAGCCTCTCTGGGCAGTCTGTTCCAGTGCTCCAGCACCCTCACAGGAAAGAAGTTTTTCCTCATGTTGAGGCAGAACTTGCTGTGCAGCTTTCTTAGCAGGCCAGGACTTATGCATGGGGAAAGCACCTATGACTGAATCCAGGGCCAGCATCACTGTTCCACTCAGCACTTGCCTCACCCATCATATTGTCATAGGATCACTTTTCCTTCCTTTTTATCTGCAGAATGCCACTTTGGGGACTGACATTTCACCTGACAAGCTCCAATTCAAGGTGAAGAGTCCCCAGGCTGCTACTGGTTAAAGCAAACAGTCCTGTTCTTCTGATGTGAGCTTCAACAGTCATAGGGCTTTTGTCTCTCACCTCTTTCCACCCTCCGTTTTTTTTTTTGTTTTTTTTTTGACACTCTCTTCTGTTTGCTTTTCACAGAAGTAAGCACATCCCTCATTGCAAAGCTGGACCTTAGCTACCCTGGGCATGGTGCCACTCTGTCACTCTCCTCCCTGGCCACAGCAAATTCCTGGCCATAGCAGAAGTAACAGTCACATGTACTGGATGCAACCCTGATCCCAGCACCTCTCACTCCTCCTTGCTGCATTTCCAGCCCACAGAAGTGGCTGGGATTTTGCTGAGCAAAATCTAATCAGGCTTGTGTAAAAAAAAAAAAAAAAATTAAACAAAAAACCCCAACCCAAACCACAAAAAGGAGGAGGAAAGAAAAGCCCTGACCATATTTTTAAATAATACCAAAAAGCTGTAAGTATGTGGTTGGCCTGCTTGTTCTTACTGCCTGGGATCAGCCCGATTATTCAGGGATTCATTTTTATTTCTGAGTTTTATTTTTTTTTTCTCATTTAACAGCTGCACATTAATAAAAACTCCATTTATTGGAGGATTTGGCTGGGATTGCTATAATAAAATAGAAGGATTTGTGCTGGGCACTAAAAGAACTCTCTGCAAAAAGTAGTGTTTTTCCAGTGATTAGGAGCACCAGAACATATTGTTTTGCTGTGCAGCCCCGTCACTGCTGAGGATGGTGACAGATGTCTTGTGTTAATGTTGAATGATTAAATGCCATTTCTGAAGCCACTCCCTAGCTGTGTAGAATGGTGCTGCTTCATCCACACAATCTGCCTTCAATCTGTTCCCTTTGCCAAGAGCATCCTGCCTTGCTGACTGTCAAGAAGCCCCAGACATAACCCAGGCTATATGTTGTGCCCCAGGAGCAGCCTACATTCAGCCAATGTCTGAACATCAGCCTTTCAGTCACCCTGCAAGGACCAGCCTACATCCAGCCAGTGTCTGAACATCAGCCTTTCAGTCACCCTGCAAGGACCAGCCTACATCCAGCCAGTGTCTGAACATCAGCCTTTCAGTCACCCTGCAAGGACCAGCCTACAGCCAGCCAGTGTCTGAACATCAGCCTTTCAGTCACCCTGCAAGGACCAGACTGACTGTCATTACAACTCAAAGACAGAGGACACTGCCAATGGAAGCAGAAAGATAAGTAAAGTACTTCGGCTGCTCATCCTGGCTGGTGTCCCTCACCTGCACCACTAGAGAGGGCAGGTTTGGCATGAAGCATGAGGCTAGCTCAAGACATCACTGTTTGCAGCTGTCCACTGCTCTGCTAAAAGAGGTGATATGTCCCTGCGTGCTGTCCTCTCTGCTATTCATAGCCCACTGCTTGTGTCTGTAGGAGATGCCTTCCTCATTTTTGACTGTTGTCTTTGAGCAAGGCAAAAGGCATCCCAATTTTGGGTGTCTATGTAGCTGCACCAAGAGCTAGCATGGGCTTGCTTGCTTTCCAGTATCCCTAACCCATCTTCTTTTGCACCTTTATTCCACTAAGCCATTTCTGCCCCAAACCAGATAAATAAAATTCCACTCAGGAAAAAAAAAAAAAAAGATCCTTTGCCCAAGAGGAGATGATGGGCAGGCTGGCAGTGGGGTGAAAATGATAGCTCACTGCTGTCCATCTGAAAGTTAGCAGAGCCAGTCCTCTTCTAAAGGGCTGCTCTGGCCTCAGCGAACAGGCAGGGATACTCAGAGAGAAACACACACGCAGACATGCACACAGATCCTTGATCATAACATCTGTATCCTCTGGAAGGATGTTGTCTTCTCAAAACCATTATCTGTTTGGCATCTGTTGCAGTGACCTACTGCAGCGAGGAGTCGTGCACACCACTTCTGACCCACACACACACACGCGCGCGCGACATCTGAGCCCCAGCACCGTGCAGGGGACAAATGAGGTTGTTTCTCCAAATAGAGCTGGTGTGGTGGGGGGAAGGGAAGAGGCTTGCTGAGGAAAATCTCTCTGTTCACATGCATTCACACATGTCCATACAAGTCCTGTCGGGCAGGGAGAAGACACGGGAGGAGAGTGCTTGGGCAAGCTGGAGGTGCAGAAAGATGTTAAGGAAGGGTATGCGCCCTTGGGAAGCCAAGCCGAGGTGGCATGACTGCATCCATTCACACCAGCCACAAGCCCTTCTGACCACCTCTGTTCCCTCCCTTCAGTCCTTTCCATGCACCCCCATGGATCTGGGGGTGATATTCCCCCTCATCCCAGGACCATCAAAGAATTCATGCTCCAAGCCGCAGCAAATGGGTTGTGTAAGGTGACTCTTCTGCAAAGGGTGAGGAAACAGGAGGACAAGGTAGTGCCAAAACAGTAAAAGGCCCAAATCCATAGATCCATTGATCCATTGATTCATAGATTCATAGATCTATAGATTCATAGATTCATAGAATACTGGGTAGAAAGGGACCTCAAGGATCATCTAGTCCAACCTTTCAGGGTAAGAATACAGTTTAAATGAGATGGTTCAGCACCCTGTCAAGCTGGGCCTTGAAACTGTCTAATGTAGGGGAACCCACCATCTTCCTTGGAAGTTTATTCCAATGTCTAATAGTTTGAATGGTGAAAAAAAAATTTCTGGCCTCTAAATTGACTTATTTCTACCACCTCTCCTTTAAAAAAAAAATGCAACCTGCTGTCACTCACTAATCCAGCAGCCTGGCAGGTCAACTAAAAGCAGGTTGCCCACTTGCTTTCACTTCTCCCCCAATTTAATCTCTGTGCTAAATTTCAAGTTGATAATGGGTTCTCATTAATTATTGATTTTCCAGATAATACTTGTTAAAGTGGAATTAACGCTATTGTTTCTGAACAAATACTGCCCAAATACTGTGTTTAGTGAGCTTGTAATCAGCTTTACCCACTTCTCTTCTAATCTGATTGAAACAGATTTCCTACCAAATCTTTTTTTATCATTTTGTTGATATTAAAAGGTCACATATTTATGCCTGCCCAAAAGTTTAATTTAACTTACTGCAATTGATTATCGCTACGTGCTCACGGGCGAACGGCAGAGTGCTGGTGGACACTGACATTAATTTAGCCTGGGAGTGAGGAAGCAGAGGGAAAAGTGAAGAGCCTTCAGTGAGTGATGTTAGGCATTGTGCATTTTAGCTTATTTTCCCAAGCCCTATATTATGATTTTGTTCATCATAATGCCTTTTGACCCGCTGCATTTACTCCATCATAATTATCCTTTAATACTCTTATAAATGAACTTTTAGCTTATCTTCCGTTAATTCTCAGAACAAGCAAAGCATACACGTAACAAACAAAGCCATCTAAATAAAGTGCTTAACCCTTTTGGTGGCTTCCCCCTGGTTACTCAAAGGCAGGCCACGCATTTAAGAGAGAGCTGGCTTAATTACACCTCCTTTCTCATGAGGTGTGGGGCATGTGATGGCATTTCAGCTCCTCTTCAAGTCAAGCCCCAATGAATGACTCTGGAAAGCAAAAGCAATGAATTCAAACCACGGCAAAAGTAGCTGGCAAGAGTGCCGCAGAGCAGCCTGGGATTTCTCCAGGGTTGGGTGGCTGCCCAAGTGATGTGGGTTTGGGAAATAGTATGCAGGACCTGAGATGAGCTGGTTAGAAAGGGAAGGTGGCGGAGACTTGTCTCAAGCACTTGAGAGGCTTAAATTCGATTTCCAGCTTGGCCATGAGCCCTTGGACAACTCAGCCCTCTAGGAAATAGAGAGAATACCCCTGTCAGGTCTGTCCTGTGTAACTGCACCTTGGAGCAGAGACCATTTTTCATGGCACAGCCATCAAAGAGCTTACAGTACTAAATACTCTAGCATCTTACGCCTTGTTTCTCCTTCATGGCCATGCCTAAGCCATGACAGCGAATGGGGATCCACCAGCTTGTTCCATTTACTGTGTCTAAGAGTTTGACACACAACCACATTTCAACTGTGGTCTCCATAAAGCTATCTATAAGTACAAATATTTCAATAATATGGTATCTGGGCAGCACTAAAACCAACACTGTTTGCAGCCTTAGCTGGGTGCAGGTGAGACATCATCTGCCAGCAGAGTCCTCCTTGTCCTTCACAACCGAGGAGGGATGAGAGTCTCCAATACTCCCAGTGCCTTGGACACTTGCCACTGACCTGGCTTGTCAGACTTTCTCAAACTCTTTGCAGATGGCAAAGCTGCAACCTATCTACTGTGACCTGATTTCCTTCATTCACCTTGTGACGAACGCAAGGTAGCTGGCACCAGTCAGTCCCTGCCCTCCAAGACAGAGGACAGACACCCATCACCCAAACATCCCTGCTGCACGTGCATTTCTGAATGTCCCAGGTGGGGACAAGATGTGGCATAATGAGGGGTCACCTCTTTGGCAGATGCCTGCTGCTGCTAGCAGTGCTGTCACAACTCCTCTTGCTGTGCTTACTCCAGTCTGCAGTTATGTATTGCTAGCATGAGAAGCAAAGCCAGAGAAGGTCTCTTTCCTGGAGAGTCTGCTAAACCTAGACACACGAGGGGAGAGAAACAGAGCATTGTATTTCCCAAAGGAGGGGAGACACAAAGGTTGAAAAGTAGATTCAATACAGGTTTCAGCTGCCCGAGGCTCAAACTTTAGGTGTCTACATGCAACCCTGCAAACCTTCAACACCTTCTAAGTAGGTGGTCAATGGTCAGCCCAGGCAGCTGCACATTTTCCCAGGGCACATGCCAATGAGGTCTCACAGGCAAAGTGAGGAATGGAGTTGGCCTGAAATAGGTCCACATACAGCAGGTACTCATCTGCAGCATTTCCTTCCACACATGCATCCTGCACCTGCCTGCTCCAAAGGCAAAGTGCTTTCATATTCCATCAGTTCATTGGAGAGTATCTCACCTGCAAGATTCATAGACTCATAGAATCATTTGGGTTGGAAGGGACTTTAAAGATCATCTAGTTCCAATCCTCTCTGCCATGGGCAGGGACACCTCCCACTAGACCAGGTTGCTCCTCAAGGTCCTATCCAACCCGGGCTTGAACACCTCCAGGAAGGAGACATGCACAGCCTCCCTGGGCAACTTGTTCCAGTGTCGCAGCACCCTCACTGGAAAGAATTTCTTCTTAATATCCAGTCTAAATATCCCCTCTTCCAACTTCAGTCCATTTCCCCTTCGTCCTATCACTACAAGCCCTTGTGAAAGGTCCCTCCCCAGTTTTCTTATAGGCCCCCTTCCAGCAGGCTGGAAGGGCTGCTCCAAGGTTTCCCCAGAGCCTTCTCTTCTCCAGGCTGAACAACTCTCTTGAGATGCCCTCTGATCATCTTTGTGGCCTCCTCTGGACCTACTCCAACATTCAGATGTTCTTCTTGTGCTGGGTAGCTACAAGAAGACTCATTACAGACAATTCTTAAGACCCTCTTTTATAAGCTGAGTAAACTCTGCAAGTTGGCAGCGAAAATCAATCAGATTTTCATGGAAATTTGGTGATATTCAGTGGAAAGCTCTTCGTGTGTATAATGAGAAAATACCTAATTCTCCCAAGTAATGTTTTCTGCCCTTAAGTGCATCTACAATAAACTGGAAGGGTTAGATTACAGCTAGTAATGCCACACAGCCCTCTAAAGGAGATTAACTCAGGAGTTCTCTTATTAAAGGTGTACTCTTCATGAGTTTAGCTCCACGTTGACAGTCACTACATAGTCCCAAAAAAGGTTAACGGCTCTGAGCAGATCTGCCAGACAATTTGCCTGCATGGGTGCACATTCCAATGGAAAACCAAAATCTCAATAAATGACCAATGAAGCAGCTGTCCTGTTTGGTCTCCAGCCCATCTTATTCGCCGTCTAATATTATATGCCCTCACTAAATCCTGTTATAGTCTTTTCCCTGGTTTTGCCAGCAAAGATGATGATTCTTTCAAAGTCATGGGGCTGAATCTTCAGCTGTTGCAGACTGACCCAGCTTTGTGAGCTAATGGGACTAGGTTGACTTAGATCAGCTGGGAATCTGGCCTCTCCCCTGCTTCACGTGGAATGGACTTGCAAAGATTATCAGTTAGCTGTAAGACTATCATGTTTTTATTGTAAAGAAATCACTCTAAAAGCATTTCTTCCCCTCCCCCGCCCCCAATTCTGTTTTTTAAGAATCCAATCCTCTGCTGCAGCTTAAGGACAAACAATTTCACGATTACCACCAGCAGAGAACAAGGCCAACTTGAGAAATTTTTATTTATTTTCTTAATATCATAATCCATATTCCACAGAATCTGCCATGTGAAATACACTCCTGTATAATACCAAAGTGTTAATGGCACAGAGTAAAACCACAAGCTGGGTTGAAATCCAGAGATTTTGAAGGCAAAGATATGAAATCACATAATGCGGCTCCATAATCATTTGACAATAAATGATCCTTTTATCCGATTATTATTTCTGTTGCGTGTCTTTAATAAAATGCAGCAGTTACCCATTCCCCCCTAGGCATTTGGACCACAATTATGACCAAAGAACAGTACCCTGTAGCAGGAAAGCTGGGTCCTGGCCCTTCAGTACCCCATGCACAGCTTTAGCTCTTCAAATCTTAGAGCCATCAACAGGATGAGAGATAGGATCACATCATTAATTGCTTTAAACTGGAGTAGCAGTTGCACAAATGGTTATTGACTGGCATGCAGGAAATGGCAAGCACCCATACAGGAATATAAAGAGAGCACTGAAAAAGAATCATAGGATCATTTTGGTTAGAAAAGACCTAAAGGTCATCAGGTCCAACCATTCTCTAACACTACCAGGGTTGGTGCTAAAACCATGTTCCTCAGCACCACACATCTCTGCATCTTTGGAATGCCTCCAGGGATGGAGATTCAACCCCCTCCCTGGGCAGCCTGTTCCAGTCTTTGAGAACCCTTTCAGGAAAGAAGTTTCTTCTAATCTCCAACCTAAGCCTCCCCTGGTGCAATTTCAGGCCATTTCCTCTCTTCCTGTCACTTGTTCCTAGGGAGAAGAGACCAACACCATCCTCACTCCAACCTTCTTTCAGGGAGTTGTAGAGAGGGAAAGGGCCTCCCCTTACCCTCTTCTTCTCCAGACTAAACAACCTCAGTTCCCTCAGTTGCTTCTCACCAGACCTGTTCTCCACCTTTCCTCCTTCACCAGCTTTGTTGCCATTTTTTGGACCTCCTCTAGGCTAAATCAATTTTATTTTATATTTAACCTTATATTTCACTACATACTAAATGTAACATATTTTTACATTTTTAATATATATTAAAATTATAGATTTTATATTTAGCCAATACCATTTTTCAGTTTTATACAAGGAAAGAAGTGCTCACATCTTCTGATGATAACTTCCTGAAACTACCAGCTCCTCAACTTTCCGAGGGGAAATTCTCCAACACTAATAGCTGAATTTGGAATCTGGGGTAGCTCACAGAGCACCACAAAAGTTCTGATTTTCATGGTGTCAGAAAAGACAAATGATCCTTTCCCGTCAGATCAGAAGTTGGCTCAAAGAATGTAAGCATGTGGATAAAATAACACCAGGGCTTCTCAAAGGAATTGGATTTCTTTCTGGTTTAGAATGAAATGAGTCTTATAAAATATTGGCTGTGCCCATACTGACCACTTTCCAATCTATTTAACTGCTAAATCCTCAAATCAACATCAGCCTTTTCTCAGCCCAATGGAGTTTGGTTAACCACTGGGCTGCAAAAAAACATTAAATGTCACTGGGGTTTCATCACATTTGCAGAGGATTCAAAAATGAGCACTAAATAGCACGGGGTCAGGTCAGATATGCAGATATCCCCTCCCTCCCCTCCCCTCCCCTCCCCTCTCTTCTCCTTGAATCTCCTCTCCTCGAATCTCCTCTCCTCTCCTCGAATCTCCTCAAATCNTCCTCTCCTTGAATCTCCTCTCTTCGAATCTCCTCTCCTCGAATCTCCTCGAATCTCCTCTCCTTGAATCTCCTCTCCTCTCCTCTCCTTGAATCTCCTCTCCTCAAATCTCTCCTCTCTTTCCCAGAAAAGCTACACTGAAATGCAAGTCACATTGCCATGGAAAAAGATGGTGACTGAACACAGTCCTTTGGGATGGTGCCTAAAACAGCTTAAGAAAAGGCTGAACATGACTGCCATGTGTCACATGGTGCCATGTCTACATGGGATGAAGTAAAACTATTCCCCCCAAGAAATGACACCACCAAAAACCAGGGCATAAAGAAATAGACTTTGCTCTTTTTGGTTTGTTTCGTGGTCCCTGAAGACTGAATGACAGAAGGGTAGAGGAGGACTGCCATTGATGATTCACCTAATCAGGGTGAAAGGAAATAGGTATCAAATTTATGGAGGTGAAGGTCAGGAAAGAAACAAACTTTATTGCCTTCACAAATTGTGTAAATGAACCATAGAACCATACAATAGTTTGGGTTGGAAGGGATCTTAAAGGTCATCTAGTTCCAACCCCTCTGCCATGAGCAGGGACAAGTTCCACTAGACAAGCTTGCTCAAGGCAGCATCCATTCTGGCCTTGAACACCTCCAGGCAGGGGGCATCCACAACCTCCCAAGGCAACCTGTTCCAGTGTCTCACCATCTTCACTGGAAAGAACTTCCTAATACCCAGTCTGAATCTCCCTCTCTCCCCTGTGCGAGTTGGGGTTGTTCAGCCTGGAGAAGGCTCTGAGGAGACCTTAGAGCAGCCTTCCAGTGCTTGAAGGGAGCCTACAAGAAAGCTGAGGAGGGACTTTTTACAAAGGCTTGTAGTGACAAGGGGCGATGGATTGAAGTTGGAAGAGGGGAAACTTAGACTGGATATTAAGAAGAAATTCTTTCCAGTGAGGGAGCTGAGACATTGGAACAGGTTGCCCAGGGAGGCTGTGGATGCCTCCTCCCCAGAGGCATCAAGGCCAGGTTGGATAGGACCTTGAGCAGTAACCTGGTCTAGTGGAAAGTGTCCCTGCCCATGGCAGGGGGTTTGGAATGAAATGATCTTTAAAGTCCCTTCCAACCCAAACCATTCTATGATTCTGTGAAGGAAGATTTGCTGTAGTGGTGTTATGTGTCAGAGAACAAGCCACCAGAGCCAGGCTGGACATGAAGCAGCTGACCTAGTGACCTTCATTAAAATCAGTCACTGCCTCAAATAATTCAAGAGCAAATTCTTGGTATATCACTGCTTTTCAAAGTCTTTGCAGCTCTCAAAGTTATTTGCAGAGCAGTAGATTTTCTTTGCATACACTGATCTACCACTTGAAGTTAAAAAATGTCCTACAGAGTATTTACAACAGCAGTCTCTGAGATATGCCAGGAGAAGGGATAGGTTGCCCAGGGAGGTAGTGGCATCACTGTCCCTGGAGGTGTTCAAGAAACGTGTGTACATGGCACACTGGGACATGGTTTATTGGCCATGGTGGTGTTAGGTTGGTAGCTGGACTCAGTGATCTTAGAGGTCTCTTCAACCAAAACAATTGTACGATTCTATAAATATAGATGTCCATGTAGCACATTCACACCTGACCACAACTCGCTTCGCTGCAGCCTTTCACAGCCCTGGCAGTAGCCTTTGGCTTGCTAAGGCAAACCTTGGCTGAAATCCAGTGGTCCAGCAGTTGATGATATTGCAGGAGTGGAATTTAGGATCTGAATATTATTTCTAATATGAATTTAGGAGCTGAATATTAGGGTCTGCAAGGCATGTTATTTAAATAGCTGAGCGAAGGAGAGCCCTTCTCCTTCTTCAAGATGGTGGAGAAACATCAGCAGGTTCAAAGCTGGGTAACTGAACCCTTAGACACCCGCAGAGACTATCAAAGATAGTGAGAGCACAAACACTTTCTCTGACACATACAGACTGATTGAAATGCCTGGTCAAGATACTCAAGTATGGCAGACAAAGCCACACCTCTTCTCCATTTTTTCTGCTGCTGATCAGGTAGCAGTGATCTGCAGTTTGAGTTTCTGGACTGAAAAACACACTGAGCAGGACTGTCCATCCAGTTAGATTCTCTTCTGTTCAATATGACTCTCCACCAGCTCCAGCAAGTTCAAACCAGAATAAAACTGTTCTTGCTAAATCAGGCTGAAAAATCAGTGGCTCTGGTATTTCTTTGGCTGTTGAAATCCCACCATGGGATATCTCCAGAAATGAAGGAGCAGTTTAGTTGCCAGGATTGGGGTCACATCTCCAAGCACAGAGCATGTGCACCAGTCACGGCAGTACAAGCTGACAGCTGTCATATTATTTTCTCTCACCAGAAAGTATTAAATGAGCAAAAAAAACCCCAAACCCTTTGCACAACGCATGCCACCATTACAACATCATCAACCCACCAGGCTTAAAAACATACAGAGATAACACCCCTGGGAACCAGTCTTTTTTGTTCCTTCCAGGGATCCCACCCGTTGCCTGTCCTCTCCAAGGAAGAGGCAAGAACAGCGTGGGGGGGGGGGGGCGGAGACAGGCGTTTGTCCAAATTACCTTATTTATTCATGGGCCTTTCCTTCATGCCAATGATAAGAAGAATAAATCCTGTGGGAGCAATGCAACTAATTCATGCAGGGTTGTGCAAATGGGCAATTTGCAAACTAATTGCCCCCACACAATGCCTTGTGCAGACAGGTTGTCCTCTGCGGTGGCTGCCTGGTAAGAGGCGGTTGAAATGCTGTGTTTTGTGGCGGACAATGGGCTTGCTCAAGTGTGCAACTATTTCAGAGGGAAGCTATCCCGCCCACCCCGGGTGGCAAAGGTTTGTTCTGCCTGCCTCCAGCTGCCGTGTCCCTCCAGCAAAAGACTGGGGCCATGTGTGGGACAAAACAGTTTTGCCTTCTTGCCCCAGCCCGGTTCGAGAGGACTTAGAGAATATCAACAGCATATGGGCCTTGGGGAATTTCAGCCATTTACCAAACGTTAGATGCTCCCTAACCAAACAACAATATTTCAGTACTTAGCTCAAGCAGATATCTAAATCAAATTCCCTAGAGGATGAGGACTGGTATGCTAATTGGCTTGCCTTGTGGATTTTCTATGCAGCTCCCCAAGAAACAGATTGGCCCATTTTTCAGGCAACTGATTGTTAATTGGAGTAATGAATAGGAGGCTGGAGGGGCTGATCACTTCGCTTGGTAAATTCAAACCCCCCCTTATTCATGTGGACAAGCTAGAGGTGAAGTGGTTTTCGTGGACAGCAGGCAGATGGGCTGCTGCCAGGTCAACCTAAAAGTGTTTTTCTCTCCCCTTTACGCTGGGAACACAAGGGAAGGTTTAGCACCTGATTCCCGCATCCCTCTGAGATGCTGTGCTCTTCAAACAGCTGAGCTGTCCACAAGAAGGGCTTCCCCCCATTGACTGCAGAAGGGCAGCCAGCACCTTTTCTGAGCAGGCCTCTGCCCATCTACTCCAGCTCTGCAGCCCCTAACACAAGCAACATTTGCTGCCTTTGGTAAAGTTTTTGGTTTTGCCATGCTTTGCTTCCCTGCTGGCTCTGACGGGTTTGAGGGGCAGGAGCAGGATGGGGCAGCCAGGTGAGTAGGACATAGATTTGAGACTTCATCCTTCCCACCTTCAGCTCTGCCCTGGACACATCTGGAATACTGTTTCTGGTTCTAGGCTCAGAGACTAGGCTCAGGGTAAATAAAAGAGCTACAAAGATGCTGGAGGGATTAGAACATCTCTGTTATGAGGAAAGATTGAGAGAATTGGGTCTTTAGTTTGGAAAAGAGAAGACTGAGGGAGAATCTCATCAATGCTCACAAATACTGAAAGGGTGGGTGTCCGATTCTGCGGATAGAATACTCTCAATGTTAAGGAAGGACAAACATTTCCAGTTTTCTGTTCTTCATAATCTCAATTTGCTTCCACGCTGTAGATACAAATTGAAAATTGAAAGTACCACAAGAAAACTCATTGTGAAATAAGCAATGTCCAGATATCATCATGGAATGAGGCAAGTCACCACCCAAAGCCCACAGCTGGCCACTGGCCACTGATTACCAAGGGCATTTGGCAGAGGTTGATGCTATCTAGGTCTTTGTTAATGACTCACAAGATTGGATGCACTGCACTCTTGGAACCAAGCTGGAGGACAGGGCTGCTCTTCTGAGAGACCTGGACAGGCTGAAGAAGCAGGTTGACAGGAGCATCATGAGGTTCAGCAAAGGCACATGCCAATTCCTGCTCCAGAACACACAGAAATCATCACAGAAGGGGACAAACTGAGAGCTAGCTCCATGGAAAAGCCCCCAAGGGTCAAGATGAGCAGGATCAGCAGCATGCCCTTGCAGCAAAGAAGGCAAACCATGCCTTGGGTTGTATTAGAGCCAGCAGGAAATGGGAAGAGATCCTATCCCTTCATTCTGCACTTGTTTGTTCAGCCTGGAGAAGGAAAGGCTTAAGGGACAACTTATTGCTACCTACAGTTTCCTAAAGAAAAGAAATGGAGCTGGGCTTTTCCCAGAGATCTTCAGTGACAGTACAAGAATAGGCAGGCTCAAGCTGGAACGTAGCAAGTTCCTACTAGGTAGCAGGAAAGCCCAGAGAGTCTCCATCAGGTTTTGAGCATCTGATCAAACTTCAGATAAGGCCTTTCTTTGAGCAGAACAAATAAAGATGTCATTTAGAAGCTAAATTATTCTAGACTTGAAATACTATGCACAAAAGAAAAATTGAAACCCAAAGCATTTTAACCAGAAGTTGCTTTTTTGACTTTTTATGTTATATATCATTGAATCACAGAGTGGTAGGGGTTGGGAGGCACCTCTGGAGATCGCTGAATCCAACCCCCCCGCAAAGGCAAGCTGACTTGAAAAAGGTCACACAGGAGCACATCAAGGTGGGTTTTGAATGTCTCCAGAGATGGAAACTCCATCACATCTCTGGGCAGCCTGTTTCAATGCTCTGCAACCCTTAAAGAAGCTTTTCCTCCTGTTTAGATGGGACTTCTCATGTCCAACTGTATGCCTACTATTATCACACAATAATAGCTCTCCAAAGCTCTGTGGAGGAGGTTGGGATCAATTTTCTGCAGAGGAATCAGAATGATAAGGTGAGAAAAGACTTTCTTCTTGGAATATTTATGATTGACTCCAAGATTATGTTAAGATCATACAAAATCTTTATCACCAAAAGCCTAGTCAAGGCACAGGCTGTCTATCCAACTAGATAAACCTCTGCCAGTTGACAACCAGTTTAGCTAATGAATAATACACAGGTTTGAACAGATGCTTTGCTCTCACACTCACTGGTAGAACATAGATTTTTTTGACTGCCTGGAAACCCATCCCTAACGTGAGGCATTGGGAATAATTCCTGAAATCATGAACCTTTAAAAATGGTAGCAATTTGTTTTTCACTTTACTCATCCTTTCCACCCATTTTCATTTTTTTCCTCCAAAACAAGCTTATCGAAGGAATTATTTGACACAGGGCTATGTGACAGCCCCACAGATGGATGTATTTCTAACAAGGAGAAGTTACAAATGCACTGATAGCAGACAAGAAAAAAAATCTGGGGAACTCTCTTTAATTAGATTACCCTCTGCTCACCCTGTCTGTATGAATGAGGACACAGCAGTGGAAACCGCCTGGCAGTATTGTTTATACAACTGCCAGGGTTTGTAGTGGTGGACATCTGGTTTGTAGCTGTGATCCAAATCTGCCCCTAGAGGCCAGTTAGCTGAGCTTTGGACCTCAGTCAGAATCACAGAATCACAGAACATTAGAGGTTGGAAGGGACCTCCAGAGATCATCCAGTCCAATCCCCCTGCCAAAGCAGGACCCTAGGGTAGTTTGCACAGGCATGCATGCAGGTGGGTTTTGAAAGTCTCCAGAGAAGGAGACTCCACAACTTCTCTGGGCAGCCTGTTCCAGTGCTCTGTCACCCTCTGTATAGATGTTTCTCCTTATGTTGAGGTAAAACCTTCTATGTTCAAGTTTGTATCTGTTGCTCCTTCTCTTATTGCTGCTGACCACCAAAAAGAGACTGGCCCCCTCCTCTTGACACCTTGAATCTGCAACATCAAAAGCCAAATTCATACTTGCTGAGAGCAGTTCCAACAAGCTCACCCCATTTTGACAACACTCTAGGTTTTAGACAGCTCCTACAGTCTGCAAATGAGGCACAAGAGCAAGGCCTGCAGTGATAGGACAAGAGGCAATGGTTTGGAATTAGAGAAGATTTAGATTGGATGTTAGGAACAAGTTTTTTACCATGAGAGTAGTGGAACACTGGAACAGGTTGCCCAGGGAAGTAGTTAAGGCCCCATCCCTGAAGATATTCAAGGTTGGGCTCGACAAGGCTCTGGGTAACCTAGTGGAGGATGTCCCTGGTCACTGCAGGCTGGGTGGCCTAGATGACCTTTGGAAGGTCTCTTCCAGCCCTATGATTCTATGAGTCTATGACATAAACCCATTCCTTACAAAGTGTTTGGAGGTCAGCAGGGTGTAGTAATGCTGTTGCTCAGCCTATAAATGTGTCTCAATAAATTGACCAAACTACANTGTTTAGATGGGACTTCTCATGTCCAACTGTATGCCTACTATTATCACACAATAATAGCTCTCCAAAGCTCTGTGGAGGAGGTTGGGATCAATTTTCTGCAGAGGAATCAGAATGATAAGGTGAGAAAAGACTTTCTTCTTGGAATATTTATGATTGACTCCAAGATTATGTTAAGATCATACAAAATCTTTATCACCAAAAGCCTAGTCAAGGCACAGGCTGTCTATCCAACTAGATAAACCTCTGCCAGTTGACAACCAGTTTAGCTAATGAATAATACACAGGTTTGAACAGATGCTTTGCTCTCACACTCACTGGTAGAACATAGATTTTTTTGACTGCCTGGAAACCCATCCCTAACGTGAGGCATTGGGAATAATTCCTGAAATCATGAACCTTTAAAAATGGTAGCAATTTGTTTTTCACTTTACTCATCCTTTCCACCCATTTTCATTTTTTTCCTCCAAAACAAGCTTATCGAAGGAATTATTTGACACAGGGCTATGTGACAGCCCCACAGATGGATGTATTTCTAACAAGGAGAAGTTACAAATGCACTGATAGCAGACAAGAAAAAAAATCTGGGGAACTCTCTTTAATTAGATTACCCTCTGCTCACCCTGTCTGTATGAATGAGGACACAGCAGTGGAAACCGCCTGGCAGTATTGTTTATACAACTGCCAGGGTTTGTAGTGGTGGACATCTGGTTTGTAGCTGTGATCCAAATCTGCCCCTAGAGGCCAGTTAGCTGAGCTTTGGACCTCAGTCAGAATCACAGAATCACAGAACATTAGAGGTTGGAAGGGACCTCCAGAGATCATCCAGTCCAATCCCCCTGCCAAAGCAGGACCCTAGGGTAGTTTGCACAGGCATGCATGCAGGTGGGTTTTGAAAGTCTCCAGAGAAGGAGACTCCACAACTTCTCTGGGCAGCCTGTTCCAGTGCTCTGTCACCCTCTGTATAGATGTTTCTCCTTATGTTGAGGTAAAACCTTCTATGTTCAAGTTTGTATCTGTTGCTCCTTCTCTTATTGCTGCTGACCACCAAAAAGAGACTGGCCCCCTCCTCTTGACACCTTGAATCTGCAACATCAAAAGCCAAATTCATACTTGCTGAGAGCAGTTCCAACAAGCTCACCCCATTTTGACAACACTCTAGGTTTTAGACAGCTCCTACAGTCTGCAAATGAGGCACAAGAGCAAGGCCTGCAGTGATAGGACAAGAGGCAATGGTTTGGAATTAGAGAAGATTTAGATTGGATGTTAGGAACAAGTTTTTTACCATGAGAGTAGTGGAACACTGGAACAGGTTGCCCAGGGAAGTAGTTAAGGCCCCATCCCTGAAGATATTCAAGGTTGGGCTCGACAAGGCTCTGGGTAACCTAGTGGAGGATGTCCCTGGTCACTGCAGGCTGGGTGGCCTAGATGACCTTTGGAAGGTCTCTTCCAGCCCTATGATTCTATGAGTCTATGACATAAACCCATTCCTTACAAAGTGTTTGGAGGTCAGCAGGGTGTAGTAATGCTGTTGCTCAGCCTATAAATGTGTCTCAATAAATTGACCAAACTACAAAGCACACTTGGCCTCTGCTCACTGCCCTACATGTCACAGGCTTGAACATTTTCATTGAATTATTTTGGTATAGAAAGGACCTTTTAAGATCATTGAGCCCAACCATTACCTAACTCTGCGAAGTGTGGTGATAAATCATGGCCCTCACCAACACATCTCTGCATCTTTGAAACACCTCCAGAAATGGGAATTCAACCACCTCCATGGGCAGCCTGCTCCAGTCTTTGAGAACCCTTTCAGTCAAGAAGTTTCTTCTAATCTCCAACCTAAACCTCCCCTGGTGCAACTTGAGGCCACTTCCTCTCATCCTATCATTTCCAAAGGAGAAGAGACCAGCAGGGTCCCCTTCTACTCTGCCCTGGTGAGACCACACCTGGAATACTGTATCCAGTTTTGGGCTCCCCAATTCAAGAAAGACAAGAATCTGTGGAGACAATGAAGAGCTATGAGGATGATTAAGGGACTTGAATATCCTTCCTATGAAAAGAGACTGAGAGAACTTGGACTCTTTAGTCTTGAGAAGAGAAGGCTGAGAGGGGATCTTCTGAATGTCTAAAAATATCTGAGGGGTGAGTGTCAAGAGGAAGGGGACAGGCTCTTTTCAGTGGCACCTGGTAATAGGACAACGAAAAACAGGTATAAGCTAGAGCATGGAAGTTCCACCTCAAGATGAGGAGAAACTTTTTTACTGTAAGGGAGATGGAGCACTGGAACAGGCTGCCCAGGGAGGCTGTGGAGACTTTCAAAGCCGACCTGGATGTGTTCCTGCATGGCCTGCCCTACCTGATCCTGCTCTGGCAGAGGAGTTGGACCTGATGATCTCTGGAGGTCTCTTCCCACCCCTAACATGCTGTGATTCTGTGGAAAAGCTGATGCTGAGGCAGCATTTTCCAAGTTACTGCATGTCTTGAGAATGGCAGTGAGGAACAGTAAAGACCTGCTTTTTTTTTTTTCTATTTTGTTGTACTACAGCCACAACCACTAATGAAAACATCAGTGACATCTCCTGGGAGACTTCCTCTGCAGTAAGAGCAACTAAGTGAAGAGCCTTGATAAAAAGACTTAAGAGGAATGGCTGAAGGATCTGAGATTGTTCAGTCTTCAAAAGAGAAGGCTGAGTAAGACCTCATCGCCCTCTACAACTACTTGAGAGGAGGTTGGAGCAAGGTGGGGGTTTGTCTCTTCTTACGTGCAACAAGTGACTGGATAAGAGGAAGCAGGCCTCAAGTGGTGGCAAAGGAGGTTCAGGTTGGATATTAGGAACAATTTCTTCACAGAAAATGTTATCAGGCATTGGAACAGGCTGCCTGGGGAGGCGATGGAGTCACCATCCCTAGAGGTATTTAAAACATGTCTGGATGTGGTGCTGAGGAATGTGGTTTAGTGGTAGTGCCTTAGCAGTAGTGGTGGGTTTGTGAGCTCTAGGCAAGTGGCTGGCCTCGATGATCTCTTCTAACCTCAACAGTTCTGTGATTCTAAACCAAGAGAATGTGGTAGAGTCCATCTAGCCTTTATTCTAGACAAATGCAAAGTCACTAAGACTATCTCGTCACACCCTACTACAGTGGAAAACAGAACATAATTACTTGGTCTGGTTCTATAGCGGTTCAGAGTTTGAACTTACTGCCACACAATACCTTTAGTTAAATTAAAAACAAACAAACAAACATGGAAGACAAAAAGACAAAGAATCATGGAATCATAGAATGGTCTGAGTTGAAAGGGACCTCCAAAAGTCATCTAGCCCAACCCCCTCTGCAGTAAGCAGGGGCATCCTCAACTAGATCAGGCTGGTGAGAGCCCTGTTGAGCCTCACCTTGAATATCTCCAGGGATGAGGCCTTCACTTCACACAACAGAAACTATTGGGAGTATCATTAGAAAAGCAAAGACAGAGCTAGAAAAGCAAAGCAGTTAGTGGAAGGCCTACAGGTGGGTATGATAAATGTTATGTTTTGATTCTGATTTCCTCAGAAGGGAAGATGCTTATGTGATCATTTTGCCCACCTTGTTGCCCCTCCAAAACTTTAACCAGTTACTAGTTTCAGCCACAGTTGTCAGAAACTTGAATGTCTCAAAGACATTTAATTTCTATAGGTTTTTCAAAAGCTGGTGGGTATCCAGAGGAGATGGAGAAACATGTTTTCTCCATAGGAAGGGAAATGGCAGCTTATCATTTATCTAGCATATGACCACAGTTCCCTGACTGAAGACAGATGCAGCTCCAGAGGAGCCACAGGAATAATGAAACACAGTGGAGGGCATCAGAGAGCAGCAGATGCCATGTGGGGTTTCATATAAGTGATGGACTACAGAGCTACCTATCCTGCTCAGGGATACAGGGAGGACATGGTGACAGAATATCACAGCCAAGGTTCCAGGTGTGTGCTTTGGAGCAGGGAGATAAAAGAGTTGTAGGACTCAGAACTATAGGGAAACAACCTTAATGTTCAAAATTCAATGAAAATTCCTTTTTTCTGCTAAAGGTCAGCACTATTATAATTTGTTCTTTGAAATGAGGGGGAGAAATCGATCTTGGATAGGAATTTGAGCTGTAGGTTTAGTTGCTGTTTTCTCTCCTGGTCACAAATGTTGGTTATGAGTGGTGCTCCCCAGGGCTCAGTACTGGGGCCAGTTCTCTTCACTATCTTTATCACTGACCTGGACAATGAGATTGAGAGCACCCTTGCTAAGTTTGCAGATGACATCAAGTTGGGAGGGAGTGTTGATCTGCTGGAGGTTAGGAAGGCTCTGCAGAGAGACCTGGACAGGCTGGATCAACAGGCCAAGACAAGTGTATGAGATCAAACAAGGCCAAGTGCTGGGTCTTGCTCTTGGGTCACAACCCTAAGAATGCTCCAGGCTTGCAGCAGAAGCTGCCCAGCAGAGACAGACCTGGGAGTGTTGATCAACAACTGGATGAACATGAGCCAATGTGTGCCCAGGTGGACAAGATGGCCATCAGCATCCTGGCCTGCATCAGGAATTGTGTGACCAGTGGAACCAGGGAAGGGATTGTCCCCCTGCACTGGTGAAGCCACAATTTTAGGACTGGATTGATATTTGGGGCCCTCACTGGAGGTTGATATTTGGGGCCTAGTCCTGGAGTAGGTCCAGAGAAGGGTAACGAAGCTGCTGAAGGGTCTGGAGAACAGGTTTGGTAAGGAGCATCTGAGGGAACTGGGATTATTTAGCCTCGAGAAAAGGAAGCTGAAAGGAGATCTTGCTTTCTACAACTGCCTGAAAGGAAGTTGCAGTGAAGTGAGTGTTGGTCTCTTCTCCCTAGGAATAAATGACAGGATGAGAGAAAATGGCCTGTAAATGTGACAGGAGAGGTTTAGGTTGGGAATTAGAAGAAACTTCTTCCCTGAAAGGGTTCTCAAAAATGGGAACAGACTGCCCAGGGAGGTGACTGAATCTCCACCCATGGAGGTGTCTCAAAGTTGCAGAGATGTGGTACTAAGGGCCATGGTTTTGCACCAGCCTAGGTAGAGTTAGAGAACGGTTGGACTCCATGATCTTAAAGGTCTTTTACAAGCAAAATGTTTCCATAGGAACTGAGATGCAGAGCAGCAGCAATTGTCTGGTGCCTGAGCACCTGCAGGGTACTCTAACAGCTTCAGTAGCATCAGCACCAGCAACAAGCTGGGAAACAACTCCTCAGGTCTTTGAACTTTCCAGACTTGTGCTGCTGCCTGGGAGAGACAGTCCCCAAGCAAGGCAGGGCAGGGAGCATGGAAAGAAACATGCTGGCACAGAGACCCATATTTAACGGTGCAGCTTTCAGAGGTCAGGTGCTCAAAACCTCACATGTACACCTGGGGGCATCTAAAGCAGCCCAAACTTAAAGTGCCAACCTGCTGAGCTCCTGTTTGCCTCTCTGAGGATTTGAGAAGCAGCAGCATTTAATGTGACACGGGTGACTACCTGGCTTGTATGAAACAGGACAATCACATGCAGTTCATAGAATCATTAACATTGGAAAAGACCTCTAAGACTATCAGGTCCAATCTTCTACCCAACACCTCCATGACCCCATGACCATGATGATGGTCCCAAAGTGCCACATCTACTCACGCTCTTAACATCTGCAGGGATGGTGATTCCACCACCTCCCCTGGGCTGTCTATTCCAATGCTTTACTACTCTTTCAGTTAGGAAATTCTTCCTAATACCCACACTAAACTTCCCCTGGCACAGCTTGAAGCCATTTCTTCTTGTCTTGTGATTAGCTGCTTGGGAGAAGGGGCCAACAACACCCTCACTACAACCTCCTGTGTGAGGAGAGCCTCAATGGCTTTGGGTCTATGTCTGAATACCAGTCTCTGTCAGGCAGGTAGTTTCTGCAGATGTGATCATCTTTACCTCAAGTGCATGGCCTCAAGGGGAAGGAGACAAACACAGGTTTGTCTTTCAGTCTCCAATAGAATCATAGAATCATAGAATGGTTTGGATTGGAAAGGACCTTAAAGATCACCTAGTTCCAACTCCCCTCCTATGGGCAGGGACACTTTTCACTGGACCAGGCTGCTTAAGGCCTCATCCAACCTGGCCTTGAACATCTCCAGGGAGGGAGCATTAACAAACTCCCTGGGCAATCTATTCCAGTGTCTCACCACCCTCACTCTAAAGAATTTTTTCATAATCTCCAGTCTAAATCTTCCCTCTTCCAACTCAAAGCTATTCCCCCTCATCCTATCTTTACAAGCCCTTGTAAAAAGTCCATCTCCAGCTATTTTGCAGGCCCCATTCAGGTAGTGGAAGGCCACTATAAAAGTCTCCCTGGAGCCTCCTTTTCTCCAGGCTGAACAGTCCCAGTTCTCACAGCCTGTCCCAACAGGGGAGGTGCTCCACCGCTCCGAGCATCTTTGTGGCCTTCCTCTGGACTTGCTCCAACTGTTTGATGTCTTTATTGTGTTTGGGGCCCCAGAATTGGACACAGTACTGCAGGTGTGGTCTCACAAGAGCAGAGCAGAGAGGCAGAATCACCTCCCATGTGCTGCTGGTCACACTTCTTTTGATGCAGCTCAGCACACAGTTGCCTTCTGGGCTGCCAGCACACATTGCCAGCTCGTGTTGAGCTGTCATCAGCTGACACCCCCAAGTCCTTCTTCTCAAGATATTTCAACTATGAAAAAATAAATAATACTGTATGTCTCATCCTTGGGAAAATGGAGTTCCTGATAAAACACTGCTCTCTGCTGGCCTGGTCTGCTTTTCCACGAGGGCCTCATTTCCAGCATGAGGCCTCTCTTTCCAAGTGAAAAGTGGAAAGACCACCTTGTTCTGCTGGCTCTTCAATTGGATCCTTTTGCAGTGGGAGACAAGACCATCCTTCATTTAGGTTTGAACATGACATCACTAAGGAAAACAGTATTGATATCACCTAAAGCTCTTGAAGAAAAGAACAGAAGGAGTCCTTGAACCTGAGTAGCTCTCCAGAATTATTCCTCTTTTCTTGCTCCCTATCACCATTTTTCGTTGTTGTTTTACCAAAAGGTGGATCACTCAGGCCAAAGCTAACTGCAGAGCAGCTTATTTGCATTGAATTAGAATCATAGAATTATCTAGTTCCAACCTCCCTGCCATGGACAGGGACACCTTCCACTAGACCAGGTTGCTGAAGGTCTTGTCCAATCCGGCTTTGAACACCTCTAGGGAGGGGGCATCCACAACCTCCCTGGGTAACCTGTTCCATTGTCTCACCACCCTCACTGGAAAGAATTTCTTTCTAATATCCAATCTAAATCTCCCCCCTTCCAGCTTCAATCCATTCCCCCTCTATGAACCATTAAATCTGGAAAACCCACTAAGATCATCAAGCCCACTTCATTGTGCCACTCAGTATTTCCCAGTATCTCTTTGCAATAACCACCAAAAATGACAATTTTTATTCTATCAGTATCTCCTATTTCAGGTCAGAATAAGGTGAGGCCATGCTGCAAATTTATGCTCAGTGCAAGTTCAAATGACATCCTCTAGGTCCTGAGAACAAAGGTAATCTACTCAGCAGCCAGGCTGGGCTTCTTAGTAGGTTCTCCTATCTTCTTCCCCAGGTTAACAGATTCTGACATGCTGTGAAGGACAGGTGTGTTACAACAGCAATCTGGGAATTAACACTCACAGAAACTACAAGAACGTTCTCAGCTGTTTTGTTTTCTTCAAGCTGTCTGCAGACTTGGACAGATTTGCATGGAGAAACCACTCTTGGTGTCAGGGTCTGACTGGCAAACTAGGAGAGATGGAAGCTAAATACAGATTCTTGTTGGAATGTTGGAGTGCATCCAGAGGAGGGACCACAAAGATGATCAGAGGCCTGGAGCACCTCCCCTATGGGTCAGGCTGTAAGAGTTGAGGCTGTTCAGCCTGGAGGAGAGAAGGCTCTGTGGAGACCTTAGAGCAGCTTTCTAGTACCTGAAGGGGGCTTGTAGGGATAGGGTGAGGGGCAATGGCTTTAACCTGGAAGAGGGCAGGTTTAGACTGGATATTAGAAGAAATTCTCTCCAGTGAGAGTGCTGAGACTGGAACAGGTTGCCCAGGGAGTCTGTAGATGCCCCATCACTGGAGGTGCTGAAGGCCAGGTTGAATGGGGCCTTGATCAGTCTGGTCTAGTGGAAGATGTTCCTGCCCATGGCAGAGGGGTTGGAACAAAATGATCTTTAAGGTAGTTTCCAACCCAAGCCACTCTATGATTCTGTGGCAATCATGTCATGGAACAGGAGGAGCCATAAATCATGAAGATTTTAAGTCTTTGTGCCTTAGAATCACAGAATCACAGAATCAGTCAGGGTTGGAAGGGACCACAAGGATCATCTAGTTCTAACCCTCTGCCATGGGCAGGGACACCCTACCCTAGATCAGGCTGTCCAGAGCCTCAGCCTTAATCTTCTTTTGCAGAATTCTCCCATTAATAGCAGGATTCCTTTTAAACAGAATTAAACAACAAGAAAAGAAGTTTTAAATTTTGTTTGAAAGATCAGTTTCATTTACCTGGGTAAAAGACAGGGAGCTTGATCTGTGCAGTAACCAAGACTAACAAGTCATACAGTGAGAGGAAATGGCCTCACGTTGCACTGGGGGAGGTTAGCTTGGAGAAACTTCTTCACTGAAAGGCTTCTCAAACACTGGAACAGGCTCCCCAAGGAGGTGGTTGAATCCTCATTCCTGGAGGTGTTTCAGAGAGGCAGAGATGTGGTGCTGAGGGACATGGTTTATCACCAGCCTTGGTAGAGTCAGGGAATGGGTGCATGTGATTATCTTAAAGGTCTTTTTCAACTGAAACAATTTTATGATAATTAGAAATTCCTCCTCGATGTCTGCTATCCACAGGACTGGGGAAGAATCCTAATTTATATTCCAAATGCTGCTCTGAGGGAGTCAACATCTTGGAAAACCACACTCAATCCTACAGCTGAGTCTCTCAGCACAGACACCTGCACCTGCACGGGGCTGCAGGAGTGACAGCAGGACCCACTGGGAGGATGCAAGCTTGCATGCAGCCAACAGCATCACTGCTTAGACCTCTGCTCTGCATCGGATTTCCAAACATCAGTCTCCATCTCTTTCCCTCATGCCACATGTTTGCTGCTGTGTGCTTGTTACCAAAATTTGGAATCAAACTCCTTAACACTGGGTTTAACATTAGTGGTCAAGCATCAGAATAGGTTGCCCAGGGAGGTGATGGAGTCACCATCCCGGAGGCGTTCAAGAAATGTGTGGACATGGCACTTTGGGACATGGCTTGATGGCCATGGTGGTCTTAGGTTGAACTCGATGATCTGAGAGGTCTTTTCCAGCTGAAACCATTCTATGATTCAATGAAATTGCTGAGATGGCAGCAGCTGCCCCAGCCAATTAAAACTTGTAAGCATCTTCAAACAAGATGTGGACTAAACTTGGAAGGCAAGAAGTTCCTGCCAGGGCTGGATCTGACAAGGGGTGCAGAGGTGTCTAGCAGGGCTGCTGGCAAACTGCACAAGTCTATGAAGATGATTAGGGGACTAGAACATCTGCCTTGTGAGGAGAGACTGAGAGAATTGGGTGTTTTTAGTCTGGGTGCCAGAAGGATGGGACCAGTCTCTTTCCAACGGTTCCCAGCGACAGAACAAGGACTAACAGGCACAAACGTGAATGTAAGGAGCTCCATTTAAACATGAGGAAGAACTTCTTTAAGGGTGGCAGAGCACTGGAAGGGTCTGCCTAGAGAGGTGGTGAAATTTCTATCTCTGCAGACATTCCAAACCTGCCTGGGCATGTTCCTGTGTGACCGTCACTAGGCGAACCTGCCTTGGCAGGGAGGGTTGGCCTCGATGCTCTCCAGAGGCCCTTTCCAACCCCTACCATTCTGTGATGCTTATACCAGGGCCGCAGGACCTCTCCCTGTGAAGCTTATGCCAGGGCCGCAGGATCTCCCCCTGTGATGCTTATGCCAGGGTCGCAGGATCTCCCTCCGCTTGCACAGGCCCTGGCCTACTCCACCGCAGCCTCACCTCCTACCCGCACCTCGGGGACCGCTTCCCTCACTCCTCTCTGCTTCTGTGGCGTTCTGCACCGTTAAAAGCACGTTTCCCCCGATTCCCGCAGCTACCGCCCGGGCGCCTCGGGGAGCAGACACGGTGTAAGCGAGCGGCGCCTGCGCAGGGCCGGAGCTGCCGGTGCGGGGCGGGACGGAGCTGCAGCATGGCGGGGCCGGCGGAGTGAGTGCGGGCTGGGTCTGGTGCCGCTCGGCAGTCGCTGCGCTCCGGGCAGGCGGTGTGCGCCGAGGTCCGTGTGCGAGGGGCGGCGGACGGGCGGTCCCGCGGGGTGGATTGGGTCGAGGCGGGCCGGGCCGGGCCGCCCGCGCCCTCCCAGAGGTCAGGCAGGCCCGGGCTGCCTGCGCGGCTCTGCCGCGGCGAGCACCTGCCCCACACCCGGCTGAGGCGGGCGGAAGGCTTCGCCCTTCCTTGCACGGCGTCTCAGGCAGGGGAGAGCTAATCCTGTGTCTCTTAGGGAAAATAGGGGTAGAGGGCGCGAGCTGCCAGGCTGCTGCTTCACCATCCCCTTCATCCTCCCAGCCTCTGCTTTCCCGCGGCGGAGATTTCTGTCTCCTCAGAGGACTGTCCAGTCCCTGCTGCTTTCCTCCGGTCATGTGTTTTTAGCTCTCGTGTAGCCGCAGTTGAGGCCCTTCTGGCACCGGGAAGATTGGAGTAATTACCTCCTGTATGTGCCACCTACACCTGTGTCAGCTGATAGAAGACAGGAGGATTTTCTGGGTTTGTTTGGCTTTGGTTTGGTGTTTTTCAGTGCCATTTTCCTAATCCACTGGATCAGGAAAAGTGTGGCCAGCAGAACAGGGCAGTGATTGTCTCCATGGACTCGGCGCTGGTCATGTCTTCAGTCCTGGGTTCAGTTTTGGAGCCCTCGCTAAAAGAAAGACATTGAGGTGGCAGAGCAGATCTGGGGAGGGACAACGAAGGGAGCTGGTGAAGGGTTTAGAGAAGAGGTCTTGTGAGGAGCAGTAGTGGGACCTGGGAGTCTGGAGAAGTGGAGGCTGAGAGGAGACCTCATTGAATCTCTCTGCAGCTCCCTGAAAGGTTAGAGGGAGGTGGGTGTTGGTCATTTTCCCCTAGTAACAAGTGACAGGACAAGAAGAAACGGCCTCAAGTTGTGCCAGGGGGGGTTTAGTTTGGGATTAGAGGAAACTTATTGACTGACAG
>WBNM01028024.1:0-19006 GCA_013399055.1 Ramphastos sulfuratus
CCAGAGTGAGGAGAAAGTTCACAAATTCTTTCTCTTCTGTGGTTTCTGTTGCCATTGGTATGCACATACAGGGTCAGGCTGGAATGCAAGCTCAGGTCCCCTCCCTGTTGCAGTTATAGAATTGTCTGAAGTTGATAGAAGAGCATTAACATCTCCTTAGCTGCAGTGATTAATAGATTAATGATAGTAGCTGAGTGCAGGTATTGATTCATTTGACAAGCCAATTATTCATTGCAGCATGGGATTAGGAGCACAGACATCAGTGGCAGGTCACAGTTAGAGGTCAGGAAGGCATTTAGCAACCATAGAAAGCAGTGAAGAACTCAAGAGGTAAAAGAAAATACCAGCAAATATTTGGGCAGGGTGAAATAACTTTCTAATTGTCTCCTAAATTCCAGTTTAATTTTGAGTGCTTCAAGAGCCTCAAGGAGCAGGAGCATGAGTCAGCACAGGTGTAGATTTGTTTTGGGATGAGAGCTGTTTCTCCAGAATGCAAACCAGTTGGTAGGCTGCTCAGATGGAAAACATTTAGTGGCACTTTTGTCTGGGAGAAAGCTGACATGCAGACACTGCAAGCAGGTTTTGGGGAACAGGGAAATCTGTGAAGTTAAAGATTATGAAACAAAATTAATCAAAACAACCAAAATAAAAACAAACAATCCCAAAACATAAAAAAGTCTAGTAAGAAGCACACCTTAGAATTAATATGAAGAGCTGCACAGGCAAAGCCTGATCATTTTGAATTCTAGACTTGTAGATTTTTTTTGTTTGGAAAAGTCCTCTAAGATCATTGAGTCCAATCATCAACCTGACACCACCGTGGCCATCAAACCATGTCCCACAGTGCCATGGCCACAGGTCTCTTGAACACCTCCAGGGATGGGGACTCCAGTACCTCCCTGGGCAGCCTGTGCCAATACCTGACCACTCTTGCAGCAAAGGAATCTTTCCTAAACTCTAACCTAACCCTTCTCTGGCAGAATTTCAGGTCATTTCCTCTTGTTCTATATCCTGACCCTAGGGAGAGTCATCCTCATCTTGATACTGTCCTTTTAAACAAGGAAAAAAACAGAGATGAGAAATTTGTACTTAACTCCTTGAAATGAGGTTGGAGTGAGGAGGGGGCAGCCTCTTGTCCTTGGTGAGAAGCAACAGGACTAGAGGAAATGGTTTCAAGCTGCATCAGGTGAGGTTTAGGCTGGGTTCTCAAACACTGGAACAGGCTGCCCAGGGCAGTGTTGGTCACCGTCCCTGTGGGTGGTTAAGCAGTGTGCGGACCTGGTGCTGAGGGACATGGTTTAGTTGTGACCCCTCAGTGCTGGATTGAGGGTTGGACTGGAAGACCTTGAAGGTTTCTTCCAAGCAAAGATACTCTGAACTGAAAATAGGTAAGTGAAGACAACACCAGTTTGCACTGCAAGATGCAGAAGAAGTCAGGTTAAAATGCTTCAGGAAGTAATTTAGGCTGTTAGCACAGATTGGTCATTTCCTCAGTCAAAGCCCCAGTCCTGGGTGATACATTACTTTGATCATGAAACATGGCTTGCTGGAGCAATGCAATGAAAAAGAAGCTCCAAAATCAGCAAGGGACTAAAAGTCTAGCGCCCACCCTGAAGAAAAAAAAAATAAAAAAATTAGAAACTCTGTATGAATAGTAACACTAAAGATATTCCTTGGCATAATACAAATGCCCAAAACACAGCAAAAAAGCTTCTATGGTCTTACATGAAAACAATTCCCCCTGAAGCAAAGTAGGCACAGATTCATTTGTGTCAGCTGCAAAACCTGGTGCTCATTGGAGATCATTTTTCTTACTTCCCCAACAAACTGCAATCAGATAATTTTAGATGCAGGCTTTTGTTCAAATCTGTGTTTTGGATTTTTTCCTGGTAGATGTTGCCTGTCTGATACTGGGACACATTTTAAGGCATGTATATAATTCAGGAAGTTTGCGGTGAAGTTTTCAGCAGTGGACCTGGAGTAATATGAATTACCTCAAAGAAAAGACAAAGATCCAATTCCTTTAGGTACCTACAGAAGAGACCCAAAGTTTATCGTGGGTAGAATTGGGAGGTTTGGCATCTTAGAAACTCATTACTAAAATCTCAGGGGATTTGGATGTGCCAGATGAAAAATTCTGTATGGATTTAGTGTGGAAGACAGGAGATATGGAGATCTACTTCAGTAAACTACAGGTTCCTGCAAGCTGGAAGGCAGAATTGCTGTGTTTTATCCTTGTTCTTGTGCACATTGCCAACTACTGCTGGAGAAAGGACAGATCAGGCTCATAGGGACAGGCTTTTAAGAGGGCCACTAGTGACAGGACAAAGGGTGATGGGTTTAAAATAAAAAAGGGGAGATTTAGGCTAAAAACAGAGAAAAAGCGTTTTTACACTGAGGATGGTGAGACTCTGGCCCAGGTAGCCTACAGAGATTGGGGATGCCCCACCCCAGAAATCATTCCAGGTCAGGTTGAACAGGGCTCTGAGCAACCTGCTCTAGTTGGAGATGTCCTTGTTGGCTGCAGGGGACTTGAACTAGATGGGCTTTAAAGGTTCCCTCCAACCCAACCCAGTCAATGATTGTATTCTCTGTTCTGGCCTGATAGGGAATTTCTTCTACAAAGGCACCATAAAGCAGTGGTGTTTCCCCATTCTCTTTGGACATCTCTCTGGATAAAGCATAACAGAAAGGAGAAAGAGGTAGTTCTGAAAGGGAGGGAAGAGATGGATGCAGAGTTGGCTGTTTTGCCAAGAATTCCTTAACGAAGCAAGAGCCACCACAAGCAGNTTAGAAACTCTGTATGAATAGTAACACTAAAGATATTCCTTGGCATAATACAAATGCCCAAAACACAGCAAAAAAGCTTCTATGGTCTTACATGAAAACAATTCCCCCTGAAGCAAAGTAGGCACAGATTCATTTGTGTCAGCTGCAAAACCTGGTGCTCATTGGAGATCATTTTTCTTACTTCCCCAACAAACTGCAATCAGATAATTTTAGATGCAGGCTTTTGTTCAAATCTGTGTTTTGGATTTTTTCCTGGTAGATGTTGCCTGTCTGATACTGGGACACATTTTAAGGCATGTATATAATTCAGGAAGTTTGCGGTGAAGTTTTCAGCAGTGGACCTGGAGTAATATGAATTACCTCAAAGAAAAGACAAAGATCCAATTCCTTTAGGTACCTACAGAAGAGACCCAAAGTTTATCGTGGGTAGAATTGGGAGGTTTGGCATCTTAGAAACTCATTACTAAAATCTCAGGGGATTTGGATGTGCCAGATGAAAAATTCTGTATGGATTTAGTGTGGAAGACAGGAGATATGGAGATCTACTTCAGTAAACTACAGGTTCCTGCAAGCTGGAAGGCAGAATTGCTGTGTTTTATCCTTGTTCTTGTGCACATTGCCAACTACTGCTGGAGAAAGGACAGATCAGGCTCATAGGGACAGGCTTTTAAGAGGGCCACTAGTGACAGGACAAAGGGTGATGGGTTTAAAATAAAAAAGGGGAGATTTAGGCTAAAAACAGAGAAAAAGCGTTTTTACACTGAGGATGGTGAGACTCTGGCCCAGGTAGCCTACAGAGATTGGGGATGCCCCACCCCAGAAATCATTCCAGGTCAGGTTGAACAGGGCTCTGAGCAACCTGCTCTAGTTGGAGATGTCCTTGTTGGCTGCAGGGGACTTGAACTAGATGGGCTTTAAAGGTTCCCTCCAACCCAACCCAGTCAATGATTGTATTCTCTGTTCTGGCCTGATAGGGAATTTCTTCTACAAAGGCACCATAAAGCAGTGGTGTTTCCCCATTCTCTTTGGACATCTCTCTGGATAAAGCATAACAGAAAGGAGAAAGAGGTAGTTCTGAAAGGGAGGGAAGAGATGGATGCAGAGTTGGCTGTTTTGCCAAGAATTCCTTAACGAAGCAAGAGCCACCACAAGCAGTGGCAGTGCAGGCTGAAAACATCCCAACATACAAGCAGCATCTTCATGTTTACTTTAGTGATTCTTGAAACAACAACACAACTATATGAAGGGGTCTGCACAAATCTGAGCAGCGACTGGAGGATAACTGCATGTCCTTACCTAATTTATTCAATAGGCTTACATAAACACCTCTTTGAATAAATTATTACATTTATAATATTACTATAGAATATAAAAGTACAATTTTGACAGGTAAGGGACAATGTAGTTAGGCTCTGCCACAGAAATAAAGCAGTGGCTATTCACATTAAAGGCAGAAATCACTTTTCAGCTCTGCATCCCCAGTGCTGTTTGGACACCCAGGCTAAGGAGAAGGCTGAGATCTAGTTGAAGATGATCTAGTTTAAACTAGATAGAGAAAGAAACTTTTTTACACTGAGATCGGTGAGACCCTGGCCCAGGTTGCCCATAGAAGTGGTAGATTCTCCATCCCTGGAGCTATTCCAGGTCAGGTTGTCTGGGGTTCCTGAGCAACCTGCTCTAGTTGGAGATGTCACTGCTGACTGCAGGAAGATTGGAACTGGGTGACCTTAAGAGGTCTCTTCCAGCCCAAACTGGTCTGTGAGTCTGCTTCTGTGATCTCCCTAAGCACGCTGTTGCCCATGGCTTGGGCAGTTGGTACCTGCACTGCAGAAGAACATTCTGGACTCACTAGGCCAACACATGGGCTCTGCAGAGCAGCTGACTTGACTGGTATTTGTTTTGGTTGGCTGTGACACTGAAGTAACTCTGACTGCAGCAGCCCCCACAGACTGATGCAGACTGTGTTGTAGTTCAAAATGTATTCTTTACCAGCAGGACCTGGAATTGTCCCCTTCTCTCTACAACTCCCTGAAAGGAGGTTGCAGACAGGTGAGGGTTGGTCTCTCCTCCCTAGTATCAGGTAATAGAATGAGAGGAGATGGCCTGAAATTGTGCCAGGTTTAGGATGGAGACTGGGAACAATTTCTTTGCTGGAAGAGTGGTCAGGGATAGGTACAGGCTGCCCAGAGAGGCGCTGGATTCCCCATCTCTCGAGGTGTTCAAGAAACCTTAGGCCATGGCACAGTGGGCCACCGTTTAATGGCTGTGGTGGTGTTGGATTCACTGTTCAGCTGGATGGTCTTAGAGATCTTTTCCAACCAAAGCAATTCTATGATTCTCTCCATGTGCAGGCATAGACCCACCCACAGAAGATGAGGCATAGGGCACCTATTTCTCTAATTGTGACAGCTCTGAATGTTTACTTGGGGTTTCTGAAGTACATCTCAGTTTGGGCTCCTGCCATGATCAGACTCGTTTTCAGCAGACAGCAATTTAATGTGCACCCAGCAAAAAGAAAGTGAGAGGTTTGACAAGCTGTCATCAGGAAGATTTTTCCAGACACCCAGGGAGCCTGCTAGAGCTTTTTCGGTGTAATTCCTAATATGACAGGAACTACAGCTTGAACTCTTGGTTGTCCATTTTAAATGTAAACCTTCCTGGTTTGCTATGCTGAAACCTTAGCTCAAGGCAAGATTTAAAGCAGAAATCAAAGAGGGAAGCAATGCAATTGAATTTGAACACTTGGTGGTAAAATTAAACATCTGAGAGGTGGACAGTGTTGCACTGTCTTCTGATAAACATTGAGGATGAGGTCAAAAGAAAGAAGGCAGAGCAGTGACTGACAGATGAGATTTTCTTTCACAGACAAGCACAACATGATAGAAATACTCACCCTGATCTTCCAAGTAATTGGAGGTGAGTTTGTCATGTCGAAAACATGAAGTGATGCAAGAAACATTATTTTGATGAACTAGTAGAGACTTCACAAACTGCTTTAGAGTGCCAGCCTGAGTTGGCTTGCAGCACGTCAAGTACTTTGCAACATAAATGCAGTTTCTAATCACTACTGGTTTCTATTCTCTGTGTTGTTACGGCTCTGTGACATGTATCACAGAATCACAGAATGGGTTGGGTTGGAAGGGACCTTAAAGACCATGCAGTTCCAACCCTCCTGATATGGGCAGGGATTCCTCCCACTAGCCCAGGTTGCTCAAGATCTCATCCAACCTGGCTTTGAGCACCTCTAGGGAGGGGCATCCACAGCCTCTCTGGGCAACCTATGCCAGTGTCTCCCCACCCTCACTGTGAAGAATTTGTAGCTAGAAGGAGTCCTAGCTCATTGAGTGGACAGCATTACCATGGTTGTTATCTGAAGTGCACACGTACCCAACCTTCACCTCAGGGCATAAACTTCACCTGTGCCAATTATCTGCTTTTACAGAACAGGTTTAGCAAAACAGTGAAGGTTGGAAGAGACCTGTAGAGATCATTGAGTCCAGCCACCATGTCAAATCAATATCACCTAGGGCAGGCCACATAGGCACTCATCCAGATGGGTCTTGAAAGTCTCCAGAGGAGACTCGAAAACCATTCTGAGCAGCCTACTGCAATGCTCCATCACTCTCACATCTCCCTGGAGGCGTCCAAGGTCAAGCTGGGTGAGACTTTGAGCATCCCATGCTAGTGGAAGGTGTCCCTGCCCATGGCAGGGAAGTTGGAACTAGATGAACATTAAGGTCCTTCCCAACCCAAACCATTCTATGACTCTCTGCTAAATAACACAGAAAGGTCTTTCAGAATTTCATGACTGCAGCAGTGCTGTCAGAAGTGTGCAAGTACCCTGTGGTATCAGTATTTCATATGTCACATTGCACCCTACAGAGTTTCCTTTAGGCTTCAGTGGTCAGAGCAAAGCTAGGCAAAGTGGCATCAAGTAGCTCAAGTGCTTCTCTGCCAGCTCTCCTTCTGGATGAGCTTGCTGAGGGACAGCCTCTTTCTCTCTGGCATTTGCACAGGAGCTGTTGTGAGAGTACTGGAAAGAATGAAATAATCCACACCTGGTTTATGAAAGAGTTGTTTTGGAGCAACTTGTAGTTAGCAACTAATCATTAGCCTTTGGAGCAGAAGAGCTCACATCTAGCAACCAGATTCACAGAATCACAGACTGTCAGGTTGGAAGGGGCCCTAAAAATTGCCTGCTCAAACCTTTCTTGATGATAGCGTAGGTGAAATGAGCTGGCCCAGCACCTTGGCAAGCTGAATCTTAGAACTGTCCCATACAGGGAGATACATTGCTACCCTTGGGAGATGATTGCAGTGTCTGTTCTCATGGGAAAACATTTTCTTCTGGAGTCCAATAGGAGTCATCCCAGCAGTCACTTGTCCCCATCATCTCTTGTCTTTTCTGTGGGACTTCTTGCACAAAGGAAGTCTCCATCCTCCTTGTAGCCACCCTCTATGTCCCAGTCCATGGTAATAAAGACCCCTAAGCCTTCTCTTCTCCAGGCTGCACAAAGCCAGCTCTCTCAGCCTTTCTTCCATATGTCAGGCCTTCCAGTCCTCTGATCATTCTCATAGCCATTCTCTGGGCACTTTCCAGCCTGTCCGCATCTTCCAAACAGCCATCGTAAAGTGGGTGAGAAATGGAATTTCCATGTGCATGGCTTCCTCACCTCTTTGTTGAATGACAGTAATAGGATGACCAAGACACAATGCCTTTGTGCACGCAGACTCCTGATACCATTGGGTATTGTAACATCTCCCCAGCAACCCAGGCCACTGAAAGCACATCAGATTTGTTCTCTGCTCACTAAAATGGCTTGCTATAAAATACTGAATTGAGTTCAAGGTCCTGGCTTCCTCTAAAAGCATTCAATTTTCTGGGCCTGGCACATCTAGAGTTTGAACATAGATGATAGCTTCGACCTGTAAGATTTTTCACTGATGGGAAAGTTCATGTGTGCAGATGGAACTGGCTGAGAAATCCACACAAAGCTGCTGTTAAGCTCTCCCAGGAGCAAATGGCCACCACAAATCCCACTGTTTTTTTAGCCCAAATGCAGACTTTCGTTCTTTCATTTGTCTTCTCTAATGCATTTGTCTTCTCTAACAGACACATTAAAGGGAAGTTATGCATCATACACAGTAAGACATTCCGGGCTTCCTTCTGCAGAACAAGGGCAAGAAAACAAGCTGTATATTGCAAAGGGCAAATTATTGCCTAATGCTCCTAATTTATTAGCTGATCATCACCTTCCCCACCCTTCTCAGGCCCCTGTTTGGTACTCTTGGTTTGCATGGAAAGAGGTAGAAGGCTGAAGGTGAAGGGCATGTGTGAAAGAATGATTCAGAGAGGACGATGGATCAATGAACAGTTAATCGGAGAGGTAGATGGTTGAGCACAGCAATCCCACATGGTTCTGTAACTTCAGGCAGCAGCAGTTTGCTCTATGCTTGAAAGGAACAGCTCTTCTGACAAGAGAAATTCTGTTAAAGAATTGCTGTTATTTAAAGGATGATTAGAGGATAGTAATTTCCAGATTTATTACAATGTTTGTGGGACTTTTTTTTTCCCCTACGGAATCCTGGAAGGTTGTTACTGTTTCTCATAAAGCAATTTTACTCCTCATAATCAATATTGATTTTATTATACCACATTATTGCTTAGATTTATTTTCTTGTTTTAGGTATTAATATAATTTAAAAGGAGTTTGGGTATTAATATCATTTAAAAGGAATAAGGTAGAGCACTCTGCATCAGCATTTCACTTTAAAAACAATACCAAAAAATTAACTTTCCCTCTTGTTTCCAGCTCATCTAAAACCAGAGCTTTTAGATTTAATCTATTTCTCCTCTTCTTCTGAGTTAAGGACTTTCAATAAGTAAGGGATAACAGGAAAGCTTTCTCTGACCTCAGTAGGAATCTAGGTGAGGTGAGAATTAGAGATGCAGAGTTCATTCCCAGTGTGTTATCAAGCATCACCCTAAACCAGTTAACCAGTTCATAGAGTCATAGAAGGTAGGGGTTGGAAGAGACCTCTGGAGAGCTAAAGCAGGGTCGCATAGGGCAAGTCACGCAGGAGCACATCCAGATGGGTCTTCAAAATGTCCAGAGAAGACTCCAAACTCTCATAGTAGAGTTTTAACTCATGTTGAGCAGGAGCTTCTTGTATTCCAGTTTGTATCCATTGGCCCTTGTCTTTTCACAGGACACCACTGAAAGAGCCTGGCCCCTTCTTCTTGACACCCACCCTGCAGATATTTATAAACACTAGTAAGATTCCCTCTCAGTCTGCTTTTCTCAGGACTAAACAGCCCCAGGTCTCAGCCTTTTATTACAAGGCAGATGTTCTTTCATCATTGTCACAGTGTCCATTGGACATTCTCTGGTGTTTTCCTGTCCCTCTTGAGCTGGGGAACTTAGAACTGGACATAATACTCAAATGTGGTCTCATTTGGGTAGAGTAGAGGGGAGAAGAACCTCCCTTGACCTGCCAACCATATTCTTCTTAATGCACCCCAAGATACCTTCTTGGCCACAAAGGTATTTTGCTGTCCCATGGTTAACTTACTGTCTACCAGGACTCCAGTGGGGCTGGTTCCCAGCAGGTCAACCCCTAACCTGTATCAGTGCAATTCAGATAATAAAGCTTTGGTGAAAACCATGTTCTTGGGGAGAACCCTAACACATTTCATTCTATGTAATTAAGAAACCTCTTTCTGCCTTGAGCCTACTTGTCTATTAACTCAGATCTGTCTCATGATTCCTGCTTACATTTATCTGCTCCAAACACTTTCCACCACAGTTTGCACACACAGGCACACACCAAAAAAACCCAAAACCTGTTGGAACAGAGTCTTCTCCAGAGCCCTTTGCAGGCTCCTTAGTTCTGTGCTTTGCGGGGATGAATTTTACATCTCAGATACATGAGAAAGAGAAGTGCTTTCAAAAAGAAATCCAGCTTTTTATTATTTTCCAAGTATTCCAGGGCAGGTAATTTTTTTTTTTTTTCCGTACAGAAGCAGATGTCATTTCAAAGGCAAGAATGAAAGGAAATTCACTGCCCTCTTTTCTGCACCCAGTTGATCTGATCCATATTTACTGCAGGGAAGTCAGAAGCAATGACAGTGAATGAAAGAGAGATTGAAATCTCTCTAGGAAGAAGTGCTTCAGTGGGACTTGGCTTTGGAGTTTCTTTAAAGATATACATATATATATATATGAGCACATAATAGACTTAATTCCATATTCTGTGAAGTCTGCTTCAGGAAGGAGGAGCTGAGGGACCTGGAGTTGTTTAGTCTGAAGAGAAGGAGGTTGAGGGAAGACCTCATTGCTCTCTACGACTCTCTGAAAGGAGGTTGGAAAATAAACAGATGACCTTTAGAGGTGTCGTGGTAGGCCTGAAAAGGCCAAGGTGGGCTTGTACATGTCCTGGTTTGCCCCTGCCCCCCGCCCCCTCCTTCTGTGCTGGGGGTGGTGTCCACAGGAAAGGGGACAGAGGCCCCATCTTCACCTAATATGGGCAAACTGGGCAAACTGCCATCCTGATTGGCTAATCTATGTCCAAAGGCCCATCAGTCTCGGGCTGAAATGGATATAAAGGATGAGCAGGTAGCACAAGCTCTCTCTCGCTCTGCTATTGTGCCCATGCCTGCTGAGGCTCTGATGCCTCCATGCTTTTGGCCTGCACAGCCAGCGTGACACCGTGCCCAGACTGCACACCGCAAGACGTCCTGCCTGCACGTGAGAGCCTGCTGCCAAGAGAGCCAGGACCAGCTCAGAGATGTCTGCCTCCTTTCTGAAGCATCCAGGAGCCTGAGGAAGCTCCATAGCCTCTAGCAGCTTTCAGCCCGGCAGCAGCCCCACCACGTGCTTTGGGTATTGTCCCGTGATATTTTTGTGAGTAAATACTTCAAGCCTCTTGTAATCATTGATTGCCTTCTGCCATGAGCAGAAAGGAGCTTCCTGTGCCCATCCAGTGGCTAAGCAGGGTAATCAACTGCAAGCGGTGTAAGTGACTGCACAAACCTTCTCTACCAGCAAAAATGTTTGCTTATGCTGGTTGCCTTTAAAGTGTTCCAGTTTTGCCTGTTCCCTGTATGTATACATTTCCAAACCCTGCGTTTTTGAACCTTGTATATAAGTTTTGTGGCGAGATTTAATGTTAATAAACAGTTTTCATAGTTATTAACAATCTCTGCCTGGATATCAAAATTTATATCATTATTAATTTTGAATACTTTCATTACAAGAGGTCCTTTCAAATCTGAGTGATTCTGATTCCGTGATTCCATAGTGGAAAGGATGTTAGAGAGCTAGATGGGGCTTGGTTCCTTCTCCCTAGTAACAAGTGATAGGATAATAGGAAATGGCCCCAGGTTGCACCAGGGGAGGTTTAGGGTTAGACATTAGAAGAAACCTCTTCACTGTAAAGGTTTCCAAGCACTGGAACAGGCTCTGCAAGGAGGTGTTTGAATCCCCATCCCTTGAACTTGATATCTTAAAAGTCTCTTCCGATTAAAATGATTCTATAATCCTTTAAAATGTGTTTGAGCAAGATATCATCTGGGTTTAAAACACCCTTTTGTCTGGCAAGAGAGGTGGCAATTACTGGTAAATATGGAGGCATTCTCTAGTTTGTATGCTGTATAAAGCAAAGGCTGCTGATAATGTTAAATAGTCACCATGAAGGGTGGAAGCAATGCATTGCCAGTCAGAAGAAACAGTACTACAAGGTTTATCATGAGGTTCAAAAAGGCAAAGTGGAAGGTCCTGCACCTGGGTCAATCCAGACTGGGAGATGATGACATTGAGAGCAGCCCTGCAGAAAAGAACTTGGGGGTGCTGGTGTATGAGAAGCTGGACAGGAACCAGTAATGGGCACTTGCAAAACAGAAGAACAACGGCAACCTGGGCTGTATCAAAGGAAGCATGGCCAGAGATGGAAAGAAGTGATTCTGCCACTCTGCTCTGCTCTGGTGAGACTTCATCTGGACTGCAGTGTCCAGCTGTGAGGCTCCCAACACAGGAATGACATGGACCTGGTGGAGCAAGTGCAGAGGAGGGCCACAAAGATGGTCAGAGGGCTGGAGCACCTCTGTTATGGGGACAGGCTGAGATAGTTGTTTCTTTCAGCCTTCTTGAGAGACCTTACAGCTACATTTCAATGTCCGAAGGGGACCTACAGGAAGGCTGAGGAGGGCCTGTTTAGAAGGGCTTGTAGTGTAGTGATAGATGTTGGGCAATGGTTTGAAATGGAAGCAGGGGAGATTTAGGTTGGACATCAGGAGGAAGTTCTTCAGAATGAGCATGGTTAAATACTGGTGCATGTTGCCCAGAGATGTGGTTGAGGCCCCATCCCTGAAGACATTCAAGGTCAAACTTGATGTGGCCCAGAGCAACCTGATCTAGTTGGAGGTGTCTCTGGTGACTGCAGGGGAGTTGGGCAAGACAACATTTGAGGGTCCCTTCCAAATTAATGGATTCTATGATTCTAAATAAATGTGCAAATTTCTTTACTAAATTGGTGAGGAACATGGAGCAACAGACTGAGTCACAAGAATTTGCTCCCATGTGTGTCTGTAGCTTGAAAGAGGAATCCAGTGGTTGCTATTTTCAGGTTCTCTGTCAGCTCTCTTGGAGTCTTGGGTAGCTGACAGCAAGCCCAACTCCTCCGAATGGATCTGTTTGTATCAGTAAGTAATTATGTCCTTGTTCTGCCTCAGTAATGCAGATTGATGGTTCCATTAGTGTTTAATTAGGATTGGTTTTAATTTATCCTTAAGAAGTGGTCTAATTGATGGAAGAACAGATGTCGGAGGTCACAAGGCAGCAGGGTGACTGTGCAGGTGCAAAATGCCTCCTAGAATCCCTTTCAAAGCGAGCAGGAGCAGTCCGCAGCCTGTCTGCTTTCAGCTGGAGCTGCAGCAGCTTTGCAGATGTTACCTGTGCAGTCTACTGCCAGGATGAGCTCTAAATGCCTAGAAGGCAGAACACAGCACAAACCACTGAGATGAGAGCATCTCCTTGAATCAAGATTTCAGTATCCTCATCTACAGCCTGACCAGAGGCAGCCACTCTACAGGCCTGTGCTGCTGACCAAAGGCAGCCACACTGGCTGGGAGGCAGAGCAGGAATGCTGGGGTTCCTTGGAATTTCTTTGCTGGTAAACACAATGGATTCAGGACATTGCAGGCAAACAGGACTCTATTTGGACTTCTCTTCATGCAGGGTTCCTTTCTGTCCTAAACATGTGACAGTGTCAAAGGTTAAGCCTGAGCTGGCCACCAGATAAGTCCAGAGGCTCTCTGTGAACCTCTCTGCATTCCCAAAAGGAAGAGGAGGGAATAGAGAAGAGAGTCTGATAGGATGGAAAAGAAACTGAACCAGCTGGGGTGGTGTAGTGGAACGGGTAAATTAATTACTGTGAGGTGATATTTTTAAAATATTAATATATAGTTTATTAATATGAAATATTCAGAACTCGCAGCACCCCAATCACCAAAATAATAACAGGTTCTTGCGTCATTAGGAAACTATATACAGGTTATAATATAGGATCTAGAAGTAACTAATGAATATATACATTAATTGAACTCGATTAAACTGGCAGAGAAGGCTTTGCGGTCAGTACCACTTGCAGCCAATACTCCACTTGCTCACTAGATGGACGCAAGGAGCAACTTTCTGCTTATGGCAGAAGGCAATTAATAATTACAAGAGGCTTTTGGTATTTACTCACNTGTAATTTGGCCTGCTTGGACCTATCACGACAGGTGGAAAGAACAATCCAATGAAATAGAGACAAAGAGATACTAACCAGTATGGACCTCAACCACTATGTCACCCCACTGATGGTGGGGGCAGGAACTGGGGAAGTCCCAGACTGGACTCAGTAGCATATGGGAGTCAGATTGAGGAGTTGAATTCTGGGACTGGATTCAGGACACACAGATTGGGATTGAAGGCAGAGCAGACAGAGTCACACACACAATGACACAGAATGATCTAGATTGGAAGGTACCTCCAAAGCTCATCCAGTCTGACCCCCCCTGCAGTCAGCAGGGACATCCTCCACTAGAACAGGTTGCCCACAGCCCCGTCCAGCCACACCTTGAATAGCTCCAGGCATAAGGTCTCAACTACCTCCCTGGGCAACCTGTTGCAGTGTTCTAGCACCCTTCTGGTGCAGAACTTGTTCCTAACATCCCATCTAAATCTGCTGTGCTCTCATTTCAAACTATTGTCCCTCATCCTGTCCCTGAAGCCTTTGCAAACGGTCTGTCTGCAGCCTTCTTGTAGCCCCTTCATGTACTGGCAGGCTGCTATTAGGTATCCCTGGAACCTTCTCTTCTCCAGGTTGAACACTCCCAGCTCCCTCAGCTCCTGCTGTCCTTGTACCAGAGCTGCTCTAACTCCCTGATCATTTCCATGGCCACCTCTGGACCTGCTCCATCAGGTCCATGTCTTTCCTGTGTTGAGGGCTCCAGAGCTGGACACAGTATTCCAGCTCCTGGTTGTGCAAACTACCCTGGTCTTCAGAAAGTGCCTCAGTGAGCAAAGCCTGAGCTGAGAAGTCACAGTTCTGTTCTAGTATAAACCAGGACAGAGCTCACTGATGAACAATGAGTGCTGCTGGAATTTTCTGCCAGCCAGCATGAGCCAATTCTGCTGGAGAAACAAACAGGAGTAGTGTCCAATTTGATGGGCATAGGAAACAACCCAATATGGTTGCAACTCAGTCTGAAAAAGCCATTTCTGAACATCTTTCACTCAGGAAAATATGTGTATGGTCTCAGTAAGATGTAGCAGCAGTAGTACCAAGATGATGAATGTGAGTGCAGAGAGGCCTGCATGCTCTCCATTGTTGTGCTCATCCATGAGTAGCTGAGTACTGCAGCTGAAGAGATCCATCTTCAGCTTGCACTCTGATGAACAGAGGCATTAAAATGCTGTTTTGCCACCCGAAGACTTGTCACAATTAACTGGCAAACCTTTTTGCTGAAGTTCTGCATTTTCACTTTTCGTCTCAAATGCTCACACATTATTTCCACTGCCTTAGCAGCTGGAAGTAGTCCTGACAGTTGATGATGTTTTGTGTCTGGACTATTTACATCGAAGAATGCATGGGAGTCATTCCTGTCCAAGTTTGTAGATCGGCACCATGGGAGGATTCTGACTACCTACTTGACAAGTTTGCCTCTGTGAATTCTACAGCAAACCTCCTATGTCCTGTCCTTTTTCTACAGCTGACTTCCTCACAGAGCAGAGCACTTCAAACGTTTATAGCTCAACACTGTGGAAAACCAGATGGTCAGTAATGTTCCTGTCATTGGAACTGTGACTTGGAGAGAATCCTGGCATCACTGCTAGCTCAGTGGTGCAGTGGCAATCTTTCCTACAGGAATCATAGAGTACTGTATCTGTGTCCTACAGAGTACTCTAGATTACTGTTCTACATTCTCTGTCCTGTATCTGGTGCAACTTGTGATCTTGTACAACAATTAGAACTTACAAGGGTCTGTAGGTAGTGTCAAGCTTTTTGTCAGATTTCCTTATCTGGGAAATATTTTATCCTTACAGGTTTTGTCACTCAGTTTTACAGACCTGTGAGAAAGCAGGAGGTTAAAAACCTTGGACATGAGCCAGCAGTGGGCACCTGCAGCCCCAAAGGCTAATGACACACCCTAACTTATATCAAAAGCAGCCTGGCCAGCAGGTCAAGAGGTGAGTCTGCTGTGTTCCTCTCTTCTGCTGAGACCTGACTTGCAGTGCTGTGTCCAACTCTGGATCCCTCAACACAGGAAGGACATGGACCCCATGGAGCAGGTCCAGAGGAGGCCACGAAAGTGATCAGGGGATTGGAGCAGCTCTGCTAGGAGGACAGGCTGAGGGAACTGGAGGGGTTCAGCCTGAGGAAGAGAAAGCTCCAGGCAGATCTAATAGAAGCCTGCCAGGACCTGAAGGGGGCTGCAAGAAGGCTTCAGAGGGACTGTTTGCAAAGGCCGCAAGGACAGGACAGGGGCAATGGCTTCAGAGTAGAGCAGAGCAGATTGAGATTGGATGTGAGGAACAAGTTCTGCACCAGGAGGGTGCTGGAACACTGCAACAGGTTGCCCAGGGAGGTGGTTGAGGCCCCATCCCTGGAGATATTCGAAATGCGGCTGGACAGGGCTGGGGCAACCTGATCTAGTGGAGGATGTCCCTGCTGACTGCAGGGGGGTCAGACTGGATGAGTTTTGGAGGTGCCTTCCAACCCAGACCATTCTGTGATTCTAAGATATGGGAGCAAATATTCCAAGTTTTTACTTTCTTCCCTACCTTTCTAAGTGCTTTATGGCACATCAGAGCACCACCTTTCCATGAGGGCCTTGTCTTTAGAATAACATCTCCCTTGTATCATCCCTTAAGGTGTTAATAAAATGAGTACATGTGGTACTTTGGGACATGGTTTAGTGGTCATGGAGGTGTTGGTTAGAAGTTTGGGCTGCCATGATCTTAGAGGTCTTTTCCAACCTGAATGGTTCTATGATTTGCATGCATATGAAGTAAATGCTGCTTGTTTGGACTTAATTTACCACACAACATTCAAATGGACTAGGTGGATTTGGGACACTTTTTACATATTTCATTAGTTTATTTTAATGTTTTCAGTCCCTAGTAATTGCACTAAATCTGTATCGTAGATAAATGATGTGTCGGGAATTGATCATCCTTAAAAGAAAAGTGGAAATCATAGAATCATAGAACTGTTTTTGTTGGAAAACCTCTCTAAGATCAAGTCCAACCATCAGCCTAACACCACCATGGCCATCAAACCATGTCCCACAGTGCCATGGTCACAGCTTTCTTGAATGCCTCCAGGGATGGGGACTGCACCATCTCCCTGGGCATCCTGTTCCAATCCTTGACCACTCCTGAAGCAAAGAAATTGTTCCTCATCTCAAACCTAACCCTCCCCTGGTGCAAGTTGAGGTCATTTCCTCTCCTTCTATCACCTGATACTAGGGAGAAGAGCCCAAACCCCACCTCACCACAACCTCCTTTCAGGGAGTTGTGGAGAGCAATGAGGTCTCCCCTCGGCCTCCTCTTCTCCACAGTGAACAATCCCAGTTCTCCCAGCCACTCCTCCTAAGGCTTGTTCTTTGGACCCTTCACCAACTTTGATTAACTCTTTCATTAATCTAAGAACAGGGACATAAAGATCTCTTTTTATGAACCACAAATAGAATTATCTGTGAGTCCTGTTTCTTCCTGTAAAATATTTCCTTCCAGGAGTTTTCAGTTGCCTCTCTAGTAGCTCCTAGGCCCCTCCTGCTGCCTCTCTTGCTGTGGCAATGAGCTGTATCTCCAGTTCTTTCTCTGATCATTACACAACCATTTCCCCCCCTTCTCATACGTGTAATGAGAGCAAGGCATTTATCCTTGGGGCTATGCTAAGTAAGACAGTGATGGTGGGATGAAAAGAATTGTCCGTTAAACTGGTTAGTGCTCAGATGACTCCCCTTTTCCAGCTGTTAGGCTCCAACTGCAGCCTGAGACGTGCAGAATGTGGTTTGCATGCATGTTTGGAGGTGGGGGAGTGTATATCTTAGTGGTAATTAGTTTCCCAGAAACAATGCTTCCTGCTTCATCTGCAGGGTGCCAGGCAGGTAGATTACAGTTTAGTGAATTACACCCAGGGGCTGTTTCTAACCTTCAAATGTGCTCCTGTATTATTTCATTTTCAGACAGTTTAATACAGTTCCTGATCGTTAATATGATTTTAATATCTGACAGTGCAAAAGGGTAATAGTGTTGTGGGCTCAGGAAAGTAGAAAGGAATAAAACAGTCATCAGCATAGGTGATTCACTGCTGGCATGTCAGCTCCAGAAAAGAGCTTTCGTTGTCCCAGGATGTCTGCACAGCTCAAGAAAGAAATCAGTCATTCAGCTCTCAGACCTGTGGAAATGATTTCCATTCCATTTCTGTTCATTCGTCTCTCAACTCTTCCCCGAGTGCTGTGCCAGATACCATCTGTGATCAAGAGGTCCCACTCAGCCTCAGTTTTGCAGCCTTCTCTCACTAGCCACAAGCTCTCCTCAGCTGTAGTGTGTGCCTGGGGTGATGGGGGCTGAGGGACAGTGGCTAATGACAAATCAGCCCCACAGTTTGCTCAGGAGGTTCAAAAGATTGACTCAACACCATCTTGCTGGGGATATTTCTTGATTGCTTCATAATTCTTTCTCTAACTTGCCTTGTGTGTCCTTTTTCATTTTAGATCTTTGCCAAGACTTAAATACATGATTGAGGGGCTTTCTCTGATCATCACACTGGTTTCCAGAGAGGGTAATCTCTGCCTCCTGTTCTTTCAAGTCCTGTCTGATTTACATGTGGTGGCAAGGGCAAGGGCTGGGCTGGCCACTGATGAGTGCCAGAGGTTCTCTGTGAACCCCTCTGCCTTCTCAAAGGGAAGAAGGGAGAGAGATTGATGGGCCGGGAAATGAACTCAATCAGCTGGGATGAAAAGGAGACCAATCCAATGGAATAGAGACAGAGAGACATGAATCAGTAAGGAACCCAGCCCCTGATGGTAATGATGTCACTATTGGCACCACTGATGCTGGGGGCAGGCACTAGTGTAGTTATATTGAGATAGCTTATCTTGGATTGCTTGGTCGGACCATCTGGCCTACTGCTCTTCCTGAGAGCTTTTACACTCAGTGTGATTTTAGTTGTGGCAGGGTGGCTACCCGAGAAGAGGATCATCATAAATCACAGAATGGTTTGGGTTGGAAGGAACCCTTAGGAATCATCTAGTCCAGCCCCCCTGCAGTCAGCAGGGACATCTGCAGCTAGAACAGGTTTCTCAGAACCCCAAACAACCTGACTTGAAATGTTTCCAGGGATGGGGCATCTCCCACTTTTCTGGGGAACCTGGGACAAGGTCTTACCACCCTCAGTGTAACAGATTTCTTCCTTCTCCCCAGTCTAAATGTCTGCTGAGAAGCAGCAGTCACAGCCCTGTCCAGTGTGCAGCTCCTGCCTCCTGGCACATTCTGGCCCTGTCTCACCTGTCGTGGCACTGAACAATATACAACATCACTTTCCTAGGCACCTAGATCCTGCTTGCAGCTTGCAGAGGCAGGGCTACAAACTCCAGCTCATTTGGTTGCCTCAGTCCTTTCACCTCACCTTGCTTTCTTGGTTGGTGGTGATGTGGGTTTGGGAG
>WBNM01028025.1:0-26369 GCA_013399055.1 Ramphastos sulfuratus
ATATATATATATAAAAAATGTGTCACTTCTGAAGAAAGATTTGTTGTTGAGAATAGCCTTGGGCTTACAGTTTAGTTAATACCTCTGTTATGATCTTCCCCCTTACACTCCCAAGTTTTATAGGTCCTGGTGTAGCAATAGAAGTTTTACAGTCACAGATGATGACAGTTAGCAAAGTGTTCCCATTTCCCTAGAAAATTGTGTTAAATTAGGCTCTGGGAAGGAGAAAGGAGCTGTGCTTCTGCTCTCAGTATTACATCTTCATCTTTGTGGTTGTTAACATAGTCTTCGCTTGGTGATTTCAAGGAATTGATATTCTGAACTTTGAAAATGGATGAAAGAGAGGGGAGGATGGAGTAACAGGGGCTGCTTCTGGTTAATGGGGACCAAGAGTGCACTGCTGTAGGTTGATGTCTGCTTAAATAACAAGGACTGAACTAAGTGTCTCATTCCTTATGCTGATCTGTTCTTATTTTATTCTCTGTAGTCTATCACAGCAATTATATGTCACTGAACACTTGGAAATTAATACATGAAGCCTTTTTTTTTTTTTTTTTTTTTTGGTAGTTTCCAGTGGAGTTGAGCTGCTGACTGCTTTTGCATTTTACACAGAATTTGGACTCCTGTAGCCAAATTGTGCATAGCTGACCAGGGACCTGAATTGTCTGCCACCTCCTGAGTAAAGCACTCTTGTCCAGGAGAGTGAATGCTCAGATCAGAGTTTCATCACTCCTATTTTACTGGGAATGTGGCTGTTCTTCCCCTTTGAGTTCCTACACTGTCTGGCCTTCTGATTACTTCAAATTTACTACTGGTTTTGCTTCAGTGAGAACCATTTCACTCATGGAGGGAAGATTCTAAAGATGATGTAAGATTCATTAATATCTGTTTCTTGGGTTTGCTCTAATTTAGCTCTTGTACTGTGATTAGAACCACAGCAATTCTGCCCACTAAGACCTCATGAGAACAAGTCTTATGAGGAGCAGCTGAGGCAACTGGAGGTGTTTAGTCTGGAGAAAGAGGAGACTGAGGGGAGACCTCATTGCCCTCTGCAACTCCCTGAAAGGAGGTTGTAGTGAGGCAAAGGTTGGTCTCTTTTCTCAAGTAATTAGCAATAGGAGAAGAGGAAATGGCCTCAAGTTGAGCCAGGGGAGGTTTAGGTTGGATATTAGGGAAAAAAATATTTCCTGAAAGAGTGGTCAGACATTGGAACAGGCTGCCCATAAAGGTGGTGGAGTCCCCAAACCTGGAGGTGCTCAATCAAAGAGGTGGACGTGGCACTTGAGGATGTGGTTTAACGGTCATGGCAGTGTGGGGTTGAGAGTTGGACTTGATGATCTTAGAGATCTTTTCCAACCTTAATGCTTCTATGATCAACTTACCCCAAAGCCATTGTGGAAACACAATGCAAACTCAGGACAGCCATTCCAGCCTTCAGAGGAAAGACAACTCTCAACTGGTGACAGCTGCCTGCTGTGCAGGAGAGAACCCAGGAGCTGGTTCAGCAGCAGAGCTTCAGTCTTGTGAGGAACTTCCTTGCCTTTGTGTTTGCTTCTGTTCTGCATCAGAGCAAAGCCAAACATTTTCAGAGTGAAATTCTTAAATAAGTTTTTGAGTGATTTCTTGTTTGTTTTCTGTCTAGACTTTTAAACATTTAAATTAATATTATTGTGCCTTTTTTTTTTTTATTTTACAGGCTAGGGAAGTATTATATGATATGGCTTGTCTTTAAACCAGATTATTTTACAATAATTTACTACAGCTGCTTTCTAGTGATTGAGTCATCTTGTTTTCTCCATTAGAATCTCTTGTTTGTTTTGTAATGAAGTGGCTTAACATTGGAACAAGAAATTGAGATAAATATTCTGCATATCAACTAGAAGAGCAGGTGGTTTTGTTTAGTTGTTTTCTTCACCATGCTTCTTATTCAAGGAAAGTGTAATATTTCTTCTCCAGACATGTTTCTGTGCATTTAGAAATTACTCTGGAGTTGGAAATTTCCATAGTTTCTTCATGACTTTTTTTTTTTTTTTCAGTGTCTGATCTCTGAAATTTCTTCTGCTTCAGAACTTTTAGTTAAAATCAGTTAAGGAGAAGAATGGCAGCTTCTTAGTGTCCACACCTGCTTGTAATGTGATCCATGGTACATTTAGTCATGAAAACCAACATAAAAATTTGTAAAATGGTCTAGGTTGGAGAGAACCTTTGAAGATCATCTGGTTCCAACAGCCCTTCTGTGGGCAGGGACACCCTCCAGTAGACCAGGTGGCTCAGTGATGTATTACAGCACCTTTTCTGTTTGTAGGAGAAGTCTCCTGCAACACACACACACAAATGCATGCAGTGTAGCACATCTCAGACATCCAGTGAGGAAATACTACCAACTCCAGTAGATGGAGATGATCCTGGCTTTGAGAAGCATGGCAAAGCCCATAGCTGGAAGAGCTGCCCAAGTACTGTCCCGTGCTGTGCTGCACTGCCTGGTCCTCACCTAAGGACAAGGAGCAAGTGTAAAGATTTCTCCTCCTCATATTTAATTTCTTTCTCCTTCCCACATTTAGTTTCTTTGTTTTAATGACCATTGTGTAAGGCCTCTTCTCTTTCTCAGGTTTCTGGCAAGTAATAAAAAATTAAAAGCAGGTTGTAATTCCTAGAGAAATTAGTAGGTTTTCAATGAAATCACCTGCAAGCTGTTCAATTATACATCCTTTATGAGCTCTGCTGCTGTAACTGCTTGCTGCTCTGTTGGCCTGGGTGTAACTCCCAGCCCTTCCCTGTTCTGCTGCTTCATCCTGGGTGTCTGTTTCTCTAAATCATTCTTCTCTGCCCAAATTACAGGATTCACACACTCATACCCTTCTGTGGTGTCAGCAGCAGCACTTTGTCTCTTATTTATCCTGTTTCTATTAAAGCCCTTTTTTTTTCCTAAGCATTGTTTATTTATTTTTCCTCAAAACACAACATTTTCTTCCCATCATAAAGCAGGCAACTTAATGTTCAAAGGCTCTTTCAGCAAAGCTGGGAATTAGATTTTGGTGGAGTCCATAAAAAATTGAAGACTTCATGTATTAACATACATTGATTTATTCATAGTGTTTCCTTACAAATAAGTGAGGATCCCCTAATATCAGGAGAGGTTAGGAGAGCAGGGGAACATGTTACATTATATTGACAGCTCAGTTGAAATTGAGCTGCCTGTGGATTGAATTTGGAAGGCAGGCAAGGAATTGGCTGGTAAATAAGTCATGAGTTTTACTTGCAAGTGTCTGTATATCAACAGGGTTGCCATGGGTAAGTGTAATGGAGCAGGAGCAGCATTTCAAAGGTGTGCTTTCAGCTCGGGTTCCTCTAGAGCTGTGTTAGCAGCAGCAGGGTGTGTTTGTGAGCAGCTCTCCAGCTCTGTAACCTGCTGGCTTTTCTCTCAGGCAAAACCAAGCATAGCACCACAGGTAGCCGGTGAGGCTGCATCTTGAATACTGGGTTTGCTTTTGGACCCTCAGTACAAAAAACACATCGAGGTGCTGGAAAGTGTCCAGAGAAGGGCAACAAAGCTCACGAAGGGTCTGGAGAAAAGGTCTGGTGAGGAGCAGCTGAGGGAACTGGGGTTGTTCAGCCTGGAGAAAAGGAGGCTGAGGGGAGACTTTCTCACTCTCTACAACTACCTGAAAAGAGGTTAGAGCAAGGTGAGGGCCAGACTCCGAAGTTACTAGCAATTGGGCCAAGAGGAAACAGCCTCAAATTGTGCTGGGGAGGTTTGGGTTAAACATTAGGAAAAAATTAGTCACTGAGGGTAGTTAAGCATTGGAACAGCCTGCCCAGGAAAGTGTCCAACCCACTCCAACCCTGGAGTGTTCAAAAAGCACTTTGGGACATGGTTTAGTAGCCGTGGTGGTGTTGGATTGAATTGGATGATATTAGAGGTCTTTTCCAACCATAATGACTCTGTGTAAATCTGCAAATGGGGACTAGAAATAGAGGAAGAGAAACAGTATCAGCAGCTTACAGGCTCAGAGAGAAGGGTTTTTGTCTGAAGACTTGATGATATTTATTTCATTGAAATACACCATTTCCTTTCAACATTTCATTTCAGTCTATTCTCTTTAGCACTTCCAAAGTCTTTGTTATCTGTAAAAGGCTCCCATTGTTTTCAGTGCCCTTTAGAGAAGACCATTTGGCAGAAGGAAACAATACTTGATGGAAAATATGTCTGTGTTTGCACCAAAAGTTTTTGTGTGCTGTGGAAGATCATCTGGGAAATTCTTATGATAATCCTGTGGGTCCTGCTGTGTGCTCTGGTTTGGCTGCAGAAGTTCTGAGAGTTGGAACAAAAAGCAATTCTTTGTATCTTTTGTTGTAAATCAGCACATGCTGAGGTCAGTGGAGAGGAAAAATCAGGTTTTTTTCCTGAGTAAAGCCTTTGCAAGATTGTCATGTTTGTTTGACAGCATCCAAATACAGACCAGCTCCCTCCAGATCCTGAACCAGCATCTGTCCTTGTGTTTGCAGTGTCTAGTCTCAAGAAATAGAGGAGCAGAGAAAGCAAGGTGTAGAAGGCCCCCTTATCACCATACTCTCCTTGTTCTTCATTTGCAGATTACATACAAGGCCGTTGGGTCTCTGGATCCCAGTGCTGACCTGTCCAGCCAAAGAGGGAAAATCTTCAAGCTAAGGAATGAAACACATCACCTCTTTGTAGGATTATACCCAGGGACTACGTATTCATTCACCATCAAAGCCAGCACAGTCAAGGGCTTTGGGCCACCCATCACAACACGGATTGCAACTAAGATTTCAGGTACTGCTTTGGAGAAGAGGAAAAAAGAACTTTCTAGGGCTTTGTTCTTTAGACCCACAGCTGATGCATAAAACAAGGGGAAAAAAAAGGTATTCAGCTTAGTGCCTCTACAAGTTTCACAGGGCACATGTTTAAATCAGCCACGATCCAGGATCTCTCTGTGTGTGTGTGTGTGTGTTAAGGTTACAAATGCAGTGGTTAATTTGTGGATATCTTAAATATCCATGAAATCTTTGTGGAGCGTTTTAAATGAGAACCTTCATTAGTTCTACAAATGAACTATCCCTGTAATAATTGTGAGGAGCTGGGGAAGCTCCTTCCTTAATGTGGCATTTATTTTCCGAATGGACCAAACTCAATGTAATGAAGTAATTGAATTAATAGTGCAAGGAGACTAAAAATAGAGGAGGACAGCTGGGTTTATGTTTTCTTTCTGAGTAAGGGCAGAGGGAGGGCTTGATGTAGGCAGACAAGTAAGGGCACTAAAATCAGGAGGCACTGCAAAGAGAAGGCATGTCTGTCCCTGAGGGGAAAAAAAGGGAAAATTGGGCTAACAATCCCCCAAAACATATGGATATAGGAAGGGGAGAGGTGATATTGGGCAGACTTACATAGACTTTAACATGTAATTGATAGCACTAAAAGAGTCTCTCCAACAGAGCTTAGAATTGTCAGGCTTTTGAATACCTTAACTGTGTTTTTTCAGTAAAGCCAAAATAAACATTTGGGACATTCAGGACACTTGTAATGCTTGAAATTATGGCTGAGTGCCATGGAAGAGAGTGCACAGCAGTGCTTATTTCCAAAGCCCTCTTTCAAAGCTGGTTAATAAAAGTAAGTTGTTAGCAGTAAGTGGCAGTGTAAACTTTAAGGAAGTAAAATGTATCTGCTCCCTCCACTATCCATCAGCAGGGTTTCAGCCCTTGACACTTAGTGCCAGGCCTGTGTCTCAACCACTTGGAGTAAAGCAATGAGCTGTGGTGGCAGCTCTGGGCCTGGAGGGGTTTTGACAGCCCTGCTGTGGAGGGGAGGCACAGCATGCACTCGGGTCACTTGTGACCAGGGAAACAAAAGAGCTTAGTAAAGGCAGTGCTGCTGCTTCTGGTTCAGTTTCTTGGCATTTATTATTCACTGAATGCTCAAATTATGTCAGAAGCCCATGTGGTGATGAACTGTATGCACACTCAGCTGCTTTATTGTCTCTCTTTCCCCATCTTCCAAACATTTGGCTCACTATAGGTAGGCACAGACTCCAGGCAGGCATTAGGGTAGTCTCTGGCATCTTATTGCATGATCAGTTCTGTAAAGGTCATTTAGAAACTCTGAGAAGCAGTCCCAAGGTTGGTAGGGGTAAGAAGGATTTTTGCATTTGACTGGAGTGTCCTTGCTAGCCTGTCTGTATTTAAGATGAAAAGACACCCATGCTGCAGCAATGTGTCAGTGTATACGTTCATATGGATGGGCACCTTTATTTCTTAATCACAGTTAAAGGGCAGAGTTCCTGAGAACTGGGCTTTGGGCAGGACTGGGGTCTTGCAAAATGGGTACTAAATTGATGAACAGTTGCTACTACAAAGTTCCCTAGCAGCTGTGGCTTTATTGTGTGGAGTGCAGGAGCAAACTTTCATCATCTTTCAGCATCTTGTGACTCATGTGAGCTGATCCCAGCATTGCACTTGATACTTTTGGCTAGTCTTGCCAGGACCCTGTTTCTTCCATTTGTTTTTTTAACTTTGTGATGTCTGAAAGTGAGATAACAAATTCTCTGTGACAGGTGAAGTGTTTTACACAGAAGATAAGAGGCCTTATTGTCAAGGGTCGAGGCTGAGCTGGCTGATAAACAAGTGACAGAGGCTCTCTATGAACCCCTCTGCTTTCCCAAAGGGAAGAAGGGAGAGAGACTGATGGGGTGGGAAAGGAACTAAACCAGCTAAGACAGAAAGAAGAGCAATCCAATGACACAGAGGCAAAGAGATAGAAACCAATAAGGAGCGCCCTGCTGATCTGTCAGCCTGATCCTGAAGATACCATCCATGGGATGTAATTCCTTGTCGGTCAGTTGAGGGTCACCTGTCCTGTCTGCTGCTCCCCACAGGTGCCACCTCTGATTGCACCCCAGTATGGGGCACAAGATGTGGCAGTGCCCTTGGTATGCCCAAGAGCATTTCTAAGCCAGAGCCTTTCTGCAGCCCAGCCCTTGGCAGTGACTGCCCAGCAGCTTCACACTGCAAGAAGCTGTGCAAACTTGCCCTGAACTTCAGAAAGTGCCAGTACTGAGCAGAGACTGAGCTTAGAAGCCAAATCCCTGAACAGAATTAGATCTGTTCTGACTCAAACCAAGGCGCTCATGCCCAGCTAGGATGAGCCATCCAAGCCATCTAACATGTCAGAACTACTCAGTGGAACTAGTGCAGTGGGATGGAAGAAGCTTCAGAGGAGAGCAGAGGCTGCAAAGGCAGATCCCAGCCTATTTCTGATGTCCAAACTGTCCCAGCAGCCTTTCTGCAGCACTGTGTTGTGCTGTAGCATCATCTTCTCTGGCCAGAGCAGGTGCTGAACAATTCTTGGGGGGGCATCTCCAGCAAGTGCAGTGATCTCTGGTACAAGGAGCAATATTGATGCTCACCTTCTGCAAGTGACTCACGGTGCTTCCCCTCCATGCAGAGTGCTGTTTTCAGAGAAATCCTCCCTAAGGAACTGGCATTCATTCTAAACTCACTGCCAGCTTATTGACAGGGAAGTCAGTAGCTGAGCTGATAATAGCAACCACCATTCTTGGCAGTTTTCAGGCATTTAGATAAAAATCCTGATTGTAAACAGGATTACAGTGGAAATGGCTGTGAGAGGATTAAATGCAGGACCCCTGCTATGCAGCTTGCCCTTGCAAGTTGCAGATGAACTATTTGTGTGGATTCTTCTGTGTGCTTTATATTTTAAAGATATTTCAACAAAACTTGCATCTTTGGAATAAATTCGATGCTGCTCTGATCCCATGATCTCTTCAGTTCTTCCACAATAAAAAATACATCCCAAGCAGGTATCAGGGAAAAGTTAGTGAAATATGTTTCCTGAGGAAGCCTCATGAAATGAGCTGTTAGAAAACAACAAAGCAGAATATTGTGTCCAGTTCTGGGTTCTCCAGTTCAAGAAGGACAGGAAACTACTGGACACAGTTCAGTGGAGAGCTACAAGGGTGATTAAAGGATTGGAGTATCTCTCTTGTGAGGAAAGAATGAAAGACCTGGAGCTGTTTAGTCTGGAAAAGAGAAGGGTGATAGAGGGGACCTTATCATGCCTACAAGTATCTGAAGAGTGGATGTCAGGAGGATGGAGCCAAGCCTCTTCAGTAATACCCAGTGATAGGACAAGGGGCAGTGGACATAAATTCAATCACAGAAAATTCCACTGAAACATGAGGAAAAAACTTTTCCACTGTGAGGGTGCTGGAGCCCTGGAGCAGGCTGCCCAGAGAGGTTGTGGAGCCTCCTCTAGAGGTCTTCAAGACCCACCTGGATGCATTCCTGCGTGGCCTGCCCAAAGTGGTCCTACTTTGCAGGAGTGTTGGACTTGGTGATCTCTGGAGGTCACTTCCAACCTCTAGCATTCTATGATTCTAAGTAGAAATTAGATTTTGGCCAAGAGTAAATGTTCAGTTGTTTTCCAGATTGCTTTGGTGAACGTGTCAATGAAGTGATGGGAATACTGGCTGAGTACCTGTGAGCATGTGTGCAGCTGCCAGGGACAACTCAACAACCCTGAAGTCCTGGGGTAGAATGCTGTGAGTTTGGGTGCTAAAAGAGCCTGGCTCATTCATGCTCCTCTCTTATCACGCTTTTGTGCTTCACAGATGTGGTACTAAGGGACATATTTTAGTATCAGACTTGGTAGAGTTGGAGAATGTCTGGACTTGATAAAGGACTTTTCCAACTTAAGTGATTCTATGATTCTGTAATGCAGCCTCCCCCTAATCAAGGAGACACATCTTAAGCCTGTGCATTACAAACTCTATCCCAAATGTGGGAGATGTAATCCAATCACCAGGGCAGTGAACAGCAGCCACATTTCCTAGGTGCTTGTCTTAGCTCTGCCACTGGTTCATTCATCCCATGTGCTATATTTCAACATCTGTGGGATTTTCTTTCTTCCCTTTGAAATGGAGGGAATGATCCCATCTCAAAGGACTACTAAGTCTTAAAAACTGAAGACAGAACTTTCAAATCCAGTTTGAAAATGTGGATGTCCGATTCCTGTTTAATTTTAAGAGGAGAAAAGTGTGCAAATATTTAAGTAGCTTTGACAGTTTTGGTCATAACATTGGGAAGTATTTTGATATTTCATTTGAGAACTGTTAAATAGTCTCCAAGAACTGTTAATATTAGGTTGCCATCACTACCAGAGGCAGCAGCTGGTGCAGAACTAAAGTGTTGCTCTTTGTTCTGCTGCAGCACCATCGATGCCAGAATACGACACAGACTCCCCGCTGAATGAGACTGACACTACCATCACTGTGATGCTGAAGCCAGCCCAGTCCCGGGGAGCACCTGTCAGGTAGGTGTTTTCTTTTCTCACAATTCTTCCTTTCCTTCCTCCTCAGACTCCACTTACCTCTCTCTTTCTTCTCTGGTAATGCAGCTGCTGAAAGCAGATGCTGTCTAAGAGATGAGTGCTGCTGGTAGTTCTGTCTTCAGCAACAGCTCAGCCTACTGCCACCCACTGCTAACCTCCAGGAAGGGCTGCTGATCAGATTGCTCCAGGTTATTATCCTTCCAGTGTCACTTCAGGTGTCTCTGGAGTCCAGCAGTGCGTGCAGCTGTGTGCTGGGATGCTGTGAAACCAGCATGGCCTTGCAAAGGCGAAGAGGCTTCAGGTCTCCATCTCCTACTCTCTCTTCTGTGATGGGCAAGACCCTTTGAAAACCATCACATGAATGCCCAAATTATCAGTCTCCAGTAGAGACAGGGATTTACTGGAGAGAGGCCAGCAGAAACTACAGAGATGATTATGAGACATGAGCATCTCTGTGAGGAGGAAAGGCTGAGAGCCCTGGGGCTCTTTAGACTGTAGGTTTCATGTCCACTTTTCCACAAGAGACTTTGAAATTTGTCCCATGAGTGGTTTTATATAAAAACATATGGTCCCTTCTTTCTAAGGGATTGAGTTTCTGCACACCACTGACAAATTCTTGGTGTTGGTGAAGGATGTCCCACTAAGCACTCTAGAGCAAAGAGAACAAATCTTATGTAGAAAAGCTGAGGAAACTGGGGTTGCTTAGTCTGGAGAAGAGGAGGCCAAGGAAAGACCTCAGCGCTCTCCGCAGCTCCATGGAAGGAGTTGGAGTGATGTGGGGGGGTTGGTTTCTTCCTTTTAGTATCAAGTGATAGAATGGGAGGAGAGGTTTAAGTTGGAGATTAGCAAAAAAAATTACTGAAAGAGTGGTCAGGGATTGGAACAGGCTGCTCAGAGAGGTGGTGGAGTCACCATCCCTGGAAGCGTTCAAGAAATGTGTGGACATGGCACTTGGGGATGTGATTTAATGGCCGTGGTGGTCTTAGGTTGATGGTTGGACTCTGATCTTAGAGGTCTTTGCCAACCAAAACAATTCTGCAATTCTGTAGCCTGATCTAATCCTGTACCAGTTGGTGGTCCACCCTATATCACTGCTTCCCCCAAATGGCATTGATACTCTCAAGCAAAAAATCTGTTCTTTAAGACTTAGCACCATTCCTCTTCTAGTTTTTCTCAGTAATATATTTTCAAGTTTCCTTTTCAATCTCTGGTACTCCATATGAGCAAATTTAGGAGCCTATTTTCTGAGTCCTTTAGGGATGTTTTTTTTTTCTGCTGGAAAAGAGCAGTAAAATCACACAGCTCAGTTTTGTTTTATTTCTTTATATGGGGGAACATTCCTGTATCTCGTTTTACCACCTGCTGTCTCAAAACTGTTGCTATTTTGTCTTTTTATTGAAAAGTCTTGTGATTTTTCTGGAAGTCAATTTACTATCCTTTGACTGCCATTGGTGAATAATGTCTTTTCCAGCAAATGCATCTGTTCTGGAAAAAAAAAAAAATTGGAGGAGTGTTTTTTTTTTTCTAAATGTTCACTCTGCTGTCTAATTCCATGGCAGCCTATTAAAGACTCATCTGCAGAGTGCAGTATTTACATGCCACATGGAAGTGATAAGATTATTTGCTATTATGAGCCCATTTCGTTGGCGTGCAGACATGGATATAAAACCCAGGAAGGCAGAAGGAGAAATAAGGAGGTGGAGTTATTGGGAAGAACTTTAGCTTTTTATTAACAATAACAGCCTCGAAATGTGTGAATACCTTTTGCTGTATAACCATCTAAACTCTTCATAAGTTTAGCCTCAACAAACCCAGTTATCTCAATCCTAATTTTTCCCAGCCTCTTCTCTTTTCCTTCTTTCTGTCCTGTGCACTCTAGCTGGTGTGAACTCTCTGACAGTACAGTATCCAAAAGCAGGCAGCATTCCCTTGAGGCTCAACAGCACCCAGCAGATTAGGAGAGTAACACACTGTGAACTGCTTGTGACACTCTTAACACAGAAGAATGAGGCAAATTTTCCTTCTCAGGGTGTTTTTTCAGTACTCAAGCTGAAAGCAAATATCTCCTCTTTGTTTCCTATTCAGTTGTTCTATCTTTTGGTTGAATGTGTTGTTTTCTACCTTCACAAGTACAGTGCTTTCCATTCACCTCTTGAATATGATTTTAAAAATGCTTCAAAGCTCTCATGCAAACTGAGATGTCTTGGAGCCCTTCTCAGTCTGATGCCACTTGTGGTTCAGTTACCTGCACAAACAGACTGGAGAGAAATGACAAAGAAATGTCCTTGCACAGCAATGAGGAGGTCTGAAGGCCGTTGGAGAGGATGAAGCATGATGTAGCATGCTGGTAGGATGCTTGTTTTGACCTCCCTTGTAGACATAGCTTTGATCCCCCACACCTTTGCATGCTGGCATTTCATATCCCAGCCTGCCTGAAATGGGTCTGAAGAGATCCTTTAAAGTAGTCTGAAACAGTTTTTGTTTTGTTTTTTCTCACACCTTATTCTAAAACCTCTGATACTCAGTTCTTCAAGGCAGGAATAGGCTGACCCCTCTTCTCACCAACATGACTGTTTCTGCTCCACATTTTTATTGCAGTCCTCTCAAAATGTGGAAAAACCCCAAACAATTATTATACAGTAATTATTCTTAATATTTCCTCTTATATGCTGGAGGTGGTGAGTTGGAGTACGTGTTGGGGAGGGTGACTGTAATCTAGTTCTCAAGGGTAGGGGCTGGGGCAGCCACTAGACAAGTAACAGAGGCTCTCCAAAAACTCCTCTGCCTTCTCAGAGGGAAGAGAAAGGGAATAAGAAAGTGTGATGTGGTGGGAAAGAAACTAAGCCAGCTGGAATGGAAAGAACAACAATCCAATGAAATAGATAGAAACCAGTATGGAGCCCAACCCCTGATGGCAATGACATCACCATTGCCCCCACTGATGCTGTGGCAGGCACTGGGAAAGTCCCAGACTGGACTCAGCCGCAGACGGAAACCAGATTCAGCAGCTGGATTGTGGTCGTGGATTCAGGAACACACAGATCAGGATCGAAGGCAGAATGGGCAGAGTCCTTCTGGGACATCAGCCAGTGAAGAAGCAGCTTGACTCTGGTGGTCTCTCAGCTTTATTCTGAAAAATGTCATCCATGGGATTGAATCTATTGTTGGTCCATTCAGGGTCATCTGTCCCATCCATGCTTCCCCAGAGATGCCATCTCTGACTGACTGCACCCCAATGTGGGGCACAAGATGTGGCAGTGACCTTGGTGTGCCCAGGAGCAAGTCTAAGCCAGAGCCTTTTTGCAGCCCAGCCCTTGGCAGTGACTCTGCCTGGCAGCATTCTCACTGCTCTGCAAACCTACCCTGAACTTCAGGAAGTGCCAGCACTGAACTGTGGAGTCAGATCCCTGAACAGGGTTAGTTTTGGTCCAACTCAAACTAGGTCAGTAGTGTCTGTGCAGAAAATAGTTCTGTGGCTTTACCTTGTGTTATTTCATTCTGCTCCAGTCTGAGCAACATCCAGATGAAGTATGGTCTGCAAGATCAATTTTAGAGTAATATAGTAGAATATTTAATAGAAGATTTGTTGTATTTCCAGTCATCTGAACTGCAGGTACACCAAATTCAAAGTCACTTTCCACATTAAGATGTTTCTGATGCTCCCCTGTGATCATGACAAAAAATATCGGTGAGGCGGTTTATAAAATTAATGATCATGAACTCAACACTGTTAACAATCTCTAGATAACAATGAAGATGTTTTCTTAAGAGCTAATAGAAATAGTATAAACTTAGGACAAAACAGATCAAAGAATATCCATTGCCAAAAGAAAGCTGAAACCTCAGCAGAAATAGTCTCCCCTGTGGCACAGGCATTTCCTTCTTGCCTTTATTTTCCATGGTATAACCTGCAGAGCTTGACTCCACATTGCCCTTTAAAAATAACTTTTAGGTGTTCTTATATCAATCTAAAACCCCTGAATGGTGCAGTGATTGATTTGCTGAAGACTGACATTCATCTATAATGGATTCAGAACAGGAAAGAAGAATGCAAGTGTTCTCAATCTTTACTCCTCAACTCTTTCCTGAAAATCTCCAATGTGATTTTGAGGATAATTCTGCCTTTGAATCTGTTATTGTCAGGAGGGCTGAGTCAGTCCGTCATAGATTATTCACATATGACATCTTTAGACCTCTATTTGAGAATTTATATCCCCTTCACTGCTTGGAAATACCACTGGGAGGGATTTTATCTGTATGACATGTCCACTGGGCTGGTTTTTGTGTGTTGGATATTTAAAAGCCCATCTGGTTTATTATCATGTGGTTGGCTCTATCAATCTGCCTATACAACTGTTATGGAGAAAATCAAATTTCCACAGCATGAATTTAGTTCTGAAGATTTCAGAGCTTAAATAAATGCTTCCCTTAGGTGTGATTGCCTTGTCAATACTCTGCCCTCCATACCAGAACTGTAGGACACCGCAGAAGGACATTAGAGAAGAGTGATGTTATTTTTTGGAGTTTCAACCAATAGAGAATTTTGTGGTTGCTGGAAAAAGATGGACTTAATCTCCTTCTTGAGGCGTATCAATAGATAATCTGCAATGTTCTTTGATGTGGCTGTCAGCACACAGGTTCAGGACAGTCTTTAGGCACCCTCACTCTGCTGACAAGCAGGATCATTAGAATAAAGATACTCAATCTTTGCACTTGCATTTACATGGATTGAGATTGCTTTGGGTTGGAAAGAACCCTCAAAGATAATCTTTCCAACCCCTCTGCAGTTAGCAGGGACATCTCCAACTAGTTTAGGCAGCCCAGGTCCACGTCAAGTCTGATCTTGAATGTCTCCAGGGACAGAGCTTCAAACACATCCCTGGGCAGCCTGTTCCAGTATTTCAGCACTTTCATTGTGAAGAACTTCCTCCTGATGTCTATCCTAAATCACCCATGCTCCGGTTTCAAACCATTGCTTCCCATTCTAGCACTACAAGCCCTTCTAAACAGTCCTTCCCCAGCCTTCCTGCAGGTCCCTCGTAGGCATGGAAATGAGCTATAAGGCATCCTCAGAACCTTCTCTTTTCAAGACTGGACAGTCCCAACTCTTTGAGCTTGTCTTCACAGGAGAGGTGCTTCAGTCCTCTGATCATCTTTGTGGCCCTCCTCTGGACCCAGTCCAGCAGGTCCATGTCTTTCTTGGGTGCAGGAGAACATATTTCTTATTTATATATACGCAGTGTAAGTAGTGCATGTAAGTGAACCTGGAGAAGTGTATTTAGCTAAGAGTAATTTGTTGTATGTGTGTGCAATGAATTGGATACTTGGGAGTGTCTTTGGTGAGGAGGGATGAGTTAGGTTATTAATGTACATCTTAAATAAGTAAATCTCAATAGGAGAACAGGAGCTTAAATATTTAAAATATATTTAGAAGTACTGAGCAAAGGTGAAATAAGTATTTTCATTCAACAGCCAGCTAGAAGGAGAAATTAATTTATATAGACCAAGTCCCATGTTACTCTTGGCTATTGGTATGTGATTCTTGGTCTCCCAAGTATGAAATAAAGGAAGCATTTTTGGTCTAGATGAACAAAACAAATGGAGGGAGAACAGCAGTAGAGTTATTTAACAGAAAACCTAAGAATGGTAGGGTTTTCAGGTGGAATAAGGAGTAAGTTCTATGCTTAAAATGTTCTCCAAGCTAAGAGTCTCTCATGATGTGACCATGTGCTTAGCTATTCTTACATATAGAATCATATCAGTTGGAAAATGCCCTTTAAGATGGTCAGATCCAATCTAACTCTAGCAAAGTCTGGCCCTCAGCACCACATCTCTGCCTCTTTAAAAAACCTCCAGGGATGGGCATTTAACCACCTCCCTGAGGAGCCTGTTGCAATCTGAGAACTCTTTCACTGAAGTTTCTACTAATGCCTATCCTAAAACCTCCCCTGGTGCACTCTGAGGCTATTTCATATAGTAACAGGTGAAAAGTTCCTGTGACAATGGGAAGTGGAGTTGCTTCTGTTTAGTGTTGGAGAACAGGGACTTCTACTACATAAAACTTGCTTTCCATTCAAGTCTGAAGCAAAGTAGAAGCTGAGACTCTCTAGAGCCATAGGCTAGAACTATAATCTCCAGAAAACTCTTTGGTTTTGGTGTGATTTTGGACATCATCTGTTCATACTGAGTTTACTTTTCCCTTACCCCATCGCAGAATCATGAGGGGCTAGGTTCAAAGAGACCTCAAGGATCATCTGGTCCAGCTTCTCAGGAAAAGCATAGTCAATCTTACTTTGATTTTGATTTTTCGTTGTAGCACTTTCCATCCTTATGGAGGAGTAGTTTGCAAGTCTAGTAACCTTGATTCTGTGACAGAGGAGGAATGAGGCCAGAAGCTATAAGCTTGCAGAATTTACTGGGGGGTTGTTTTGTTTTACAGGTGGTGGCTTTGGTGTCTAGACCTCCTTAGCTGTGTAGGGCAGCAATGCTGTTCATCTCTCTGCTCTGCAGCTTCTTAGTGGCATCCTGTGAGCTTGCCTCAGGCAATTGTGTTGGTAATTAATTCATTAATGCCAACAAAGGGTGGCAATTTCTTGTTATTATAACTCCCACTCAGCGCACCTTGTGCTTGAAAATAGACTGGAGTCAAGGATCAGGGAAACAATAAAAAAAAAGGTTCTAATGTGGAAAGCTAGGAGGAGCATAACAAATTATTGTGCCCTTGGTAATTCTGAAAGTTCAGTTGCTGTGACAGGCAGGTTGTAAATACCTGGCAGATGAAAATCCTGGCCTGTTGCTTCTACTAGAGACTCATACTCAGGTGCATTCATCTTGTGGCCTGGCTGATTGAACACAGGGCAAAAAGCCATCAAGATCTTTTAATTTCCTGGTATCTAATGAGGAATGAGATTATCAATCTAAGCTTTTGGTATTATAAGCCTAATTACCTATATTAATTAACATCTCCTGTAATATACCTCAGGGATATTGTTCTGAAATCATTCAAGTTGGGTTGCTCCTGCATGGCATTCTGCCTTGGATTAAGGCACGAGTTTGAAGATAAGCAAATTTCTTTCCTCTTAAAGAGAAACCAGATCTGCTTTCTCTTCAACTGTGTGGGAATGGGAGAGAATAAGAATTTGGATGAAAGACATGGAATAGTGGCAGCTCTGTAGACCAACACAATGTTTATTACCTGTGCTAGTTTGAGGCTAATTGGAATATTTTAATGGAGAAAATTAGATTATAGGCTGTGAAAAGCAAACAATGGTGATGTCTACTTCACTCATAGTCNAAGAAGAGACCTGTACAGTAAGTGTTTGCAGGACTGACCTCATCAGTGTGGTTACCTGAGCATTCACTTCCATTTCAGTTGGTGGAATGGTGGATTTGGATCACACATGATGACTGCAATGGTAGTTGAAGTTATTTTGCATCTTAGAAGTGCTTTGCCTGCTGTATCAGGAGAGAAGCACAATGGAGATGCAGGGGGCATCGGAATGCAAGGGGACAACTGTTAATATCAGGAAGGACTGTTTAGGGTAATTAGTTGAGTGAGTGTTTCAAGGTACTTTTAGTTGCACCTGGAGTGAGGATAAGGGGCATTTTGGGCCAACTGTCTCATCTGGTACAGGAAGTGCATTTTCTTACTGGAGCAGCATCCTGTTCACCTGAGAGTCCTGTCATTTAAAAGGACATAAAACTGCCTTTGCCCATTTCTCTTCTGTGAGTCTGAATGAGCTTCTGTGGCTTCCTAACCACTCCACAGACATCTTTGGCAGAAATGGGAGTGGAAAGCCACCAAATTTCCATTTAATGATAGTATTTCAACAATCAAATTACACAGAGAGCCAATTCTTTTGTGTCAAGCACCATTCTCTCAGCTCTGCAGTGAAGCTTCTCCTAACACTTTGTAGTGTTTATGAGGGCCTGAGGATGCTGAGAGGGAGGGAGTGAATGCTTATGCTTAAATCTTTTATCCTGACCACATAAACTGTCAGATTAAATTCCAGCAATCAAAAGGTTAATGAAGTCTGAACTTTAAGCCAAGAATCACAAATTGATGGCCATTTTCTCACATCAAGCTGTCAACCAGTAAGATGAGGAAAGAGGAAAAATACCCAGGGTTGCCAGTTGGAAGCTTGCTTTTTCCAAATTTTTTTTTTTTTTCTTCACAGCAACCAGAGCCAATATGCCCCTTCCTTGTTATCATCAAATAAAAGGATGATAGAAAACCATGAAGAAGATCCCAAAAATTAGGAGCTCTGAATTTCTGGAGGCATACTGCCAAGCCTCCTTTTGCCTCTGAGAGATATTGGATCAGACCCTTCAGTGAGATGCACTGACCACAGCTACTCAGGGTCGGAGCTGCCCCCAGGAAGGATCTTGGCTCTTGTTGCAGACCACAGAGGATGATTTACCTAATTGAAGCAGCTCCTTAAGGTGCTTAAAATGAGATGAGCCTGGGCACCAGTCCCTGGCAAATGTCCACCCCTCAGAAGCAGCACACAAGCTTTCTGCAGCCAGCAGTTCCTCTACCAAGAGTGAGGATGAGGAGTTCAGAGAGCAAGAGGCCTCTTTTCTGTAGCAGTGATATTTACACTAGCAGGTGTCCCTCAAAGTGTCTACACCACCACAGAACCACGATAAAAGGGAGGATGAGTGAGCTCTGCTGTGCTGCTGCAGACTAAGGCATTTCAGGATTTAATTATACTACAGGTATATAAATTCAGGAAACATGTTAATGCTCCCGTGATTAAAATTATAGAGGGGCCTAATTGAAAAAGCATAAACTGAATTGAAGAATTCCTAATTATAGTTTGCTTTGAGGTGTTAATTTCCTCTATAATGAATGCATAATTTCTTGGAACTAGAAAAGGGGATTGCTGCACCACTGTGTGGGCTGCAGATGGAATGAAGGGATTATTGTAAGCACAGCCAGACAATTGGGAAGAATAAGCCTCTGCTGCCATGCTGCTCTTCTGCCTCTCCATCATCCCAGTTCTCCTTGCACAGCACTTTCCCAAAGCCAAAGGCAGAGCTAGGAGATGGTGAGGGATTTGCTTACTGTGCAGGAAGAAGGGGAAACGAGACTACTTTTAATTACACCACTCATTGTCCAAAAGAGGAAGGTGAGGAGAGAGGCAGAGCATGCGAAGTTTCCACTGGAGGGATCAAACAGTAAACCAGAAGAAGAGACAATGGCATCTTTCCTTGAGCCTATCTTGACAGATCCCTGAGGAAGTGCAGGAGCCAATGGTGATGCAAGTTGAGGGCTTTTTCTGCCATCCTACAGCTAATGCTTTCTCTTGTATCACAAATACACTTTTTTGAAGGGAGTTGGTGAACTCCAGGATTATTAGATTCATAGAATGGTTCGGTTTGGAAGGGGCCTTAAATACCATCCAGTTCCAACCCCCCTGCCATGGGTGGGGTCACCTTCCACTACACCTGATTGCTCCAGACCTCATCCAACCTGGCCTTTAACACCTCCAGGGAGGGAGCATCCATTGCTTCCTGAAAAACCTGTTTCCTTCCTGGGCAATCTGTTGCAGTGTCTTGCTATGCCCTTACCGTAAAGATACAACCTACTGTTTAGAACTGCCCCATTCCTACCATGGTGGAGGTAAAGAAGTGCTCTGCAGATGATGACAGACTAGCTGTAAGTTCATGCAGAGAAGTCAATGCCTTTGAAAGTCTGCTTTTCTCCATTCTCCATCCTCAATTTTCCTTTGTTCTGGGCCAGGAGATGTCACTGAAGGTGCCATTCTCCCTGGTGTCAGAAGCATGATCACTTTGCACCTTCTGAAAAACACCAAAAGAGAAAAGGTAGAAAAAAAATCTGTCTGATACTTCTGTAGCTTCAGGTGCTGAAAATCAACATTACCCTGACCCAGACGAGCTCACCTTTTCTACTGTACACTGATGTAACTATGAGGAAATTGCTACCTGACCATGTGGGCCTTGTCTAGTAATGAAGTTTCTCCTAAGGCTGAATCAGAGCAGATTCTTCATTTTCATCTTGTGTTTTTCTTAGCCTTTTAGTTAAATAAAAAACAACCCAAAGGCACACAAACCCAACAAAACTAATATTTCATGTTCTGTCTTTCAAAAGACATCTCATGTGCATCTCTCCACGCTCTAGTGGCAACAGTGGAGGAAAAGGGAGAGAAAGCTTTGAAATCCAAAGTAGATTATTTCTGCATCAAAATGGATCTAATTTCCTGGAAGCCATTGGAAGCATCCAAATTAATTCTGACTGAGAATATAAGCAAATATACCCATCCCTTGTGCAAGCCACCACTTCTGGGAAGGACATGTCAGAAGGAGTTGGGCTGTCCCAGTGAGAGTGTGCCCTGGCCTCTCCTTGTCCTGCAAGTTTTTTTCAAGAACCACTTCTAATCATAGAATGTCAGGAACTGGAAGGGACCTCGATCTAGTCCAACTCCCCTGCCAGAGCAGGATCACCTATACCACATCCAGGCAGGTTTTGAATATTTCCAGTGAAGGAGAGTCCCCAACCCCCCTGGGCAGCCTGTTCCAGTGCTCTGTCACTCTCACAGTAAAAAAATTCCTCCTCATGTTTAAATGAAACTTCCTATGCCTCAGGTTCCACCCATTGCCCCTCATCCTGTCATTGGGCATCACCCAGCAGAGCCTGGCTCCAACCTCCTGGCACTCACCCCTTATGTATTTATAACCGTTGATGAGGTCACCTCTCAGGCTTCTCTTCTCCAAGATGTAAAGCCCAAGCAGCTCCCTCAGTCTCTCCTTGTTACAGAGCTGTTCCATTCCCTTCATCATCTTTGTGGATCTGTGCTGGACTCTCTTAAGCAGTTCTATGTCCCTCTTGAACTGGGGGGCCCAGAACTGGACACAGTACTCCAAATGTGGCCTCAGCAGGGCAGAATAGAAGGGCAGGAGAACCTCTCTCGACCTCCTAGCCACAGCCCTTCTCATACACCCTAGAATGACATTGGCCCTCCTGGCCACCAGAGCACATTGCTGGCTCATGTTCAACCTCCCATCAACTAGGGCCCCCAAATCCTTTTCCCCTTTGCTGCCCTCCAACAGCTCAGTCCCCAGACTGTACTGATCCCTGGGTTTGTTCTTTCCCAGGTACAAGACTCTGCACTTGCCTTTGTTGAATTTCATCGGTTTTCTCCCTGCCCACCCTTCCAGCCTGTCCCAGTCTGGCTGAATGGCAGCACAGCCTTCTGGTGGTGGCAGCCACTCCACCCAGTTTGGTGTCATCAGCAAACTTGCTGACAGTGCACTCTGTGCCCTCATCCAGGTCATGGATGAATATACTGAACAGAACTGGTCCCAGTACTGACACCTGTGGACCCCACTAGTCACAGGCCTCCAATTAGACTCCATCCCATTGACCACAACTCTCTGAACTTCTTTAACCAGTTCCCAGTCCCCCTCACTACCTGATCATGCAGACCACATTGCCTCAGTTTAGCCAGAAGGATGCTGTGGGAGACAGTATTGAACTTTGGTGGTTCTTGTCCTTGAAACTTCCTCCTGGTCTCAAACCAGGGCTCACCAAGGGTGACAACCAGAGCTCAGGCAGCGATGCCTGTTTAATGCTAAGCAACACTAACAGAAAAGGGGTTGTTTTTATTTTGTAGATCAGACAGATGGCAGGTGGCTCAGGAGGGGAAAACCACCTCCAAAGCCACTAATGTTAGCTCCTGTTGCAACGAAAGCCGTGCTGTCTACGCTCATTATCTTTAATCTGCCAGCACAAAATAACATTGAACTGGAGAGATAGACACTGGGCCAGTTCCATTGGGGAACAGCAGCTATTATGTCTAATCTGTGTTGGAAGCCAGGTCAGGCTTATGGAGATGGTGAAGATAATGGAACACAGAGCTCTGAAATGCCCTCTGGTTCTTTATGTTTGGTTTTTTTTCCCATTCTTTCTTTAAAATTTATTTTTTAAAAAAATATTTCCAGGAAGATTAAACTGAGAGAGTTTAAAGCATTTAAAAGAGGGCTGCATATATAACACAAGGAACCAGATGCAGCAGCAGCAGCAGCATTCTGGTGGAGCTGGGATGGAGAGGAGGTAATTTTGTCAGTATGGAGAGCAGCTTTTATTAGAGCAAATGATACAGCTGGGAAAAAAATAGGCTTTTAAGCACACAAATCCTTCTTTTTGGTCAGTAAATGCTGCCTGTCAATACAGTTATTATTTTGAGAACCGCTTAGGTTTTGTGCCTGTTACCACATCTCTGGGTGCTGTGCACAGGCACTACCACAATGATTAAACCTGTTCAAATCAGTACAGGAATCTTTCCAGTCTTGGGTATTGTCCAGTAGCTGTCCTGCCTTGGAGAGACGTGGTCATTAGTCAGTCATGGAGGGGTGTCAGTGGGTGGAACTTCATGAGGTTGGAAACTGATATAAATGTGTGTATGTATGTATTTTGTTGTTTTGTTTTTTTTTTTTTAATTGACCTGGACAAGATGGAGAGTTGAGGGAGAGGAACCTAATGAAGTTCAACAAGTGCAAGTGTAGAATCTTGCTTCTGGGAAGGAATAACCTTCCATGCTAGTACAGGTCAGGAGTTCACCTGCTGGCTATGGAGCTGCTCTCCAGCAGCAATTCTGGGCTCCCCAGTGCAAGAGAGACAGGAAACTACTGGAGAGAGTTCATCAGAGGCTACAAAGATGCTGAGTAGCTTGGAGCACCTCTGTGACTAGGAAAGGCTGAGAGACCTGGTGCTGTTGAGCTTGTGAAAGAGCAGCCTGAGAGGGGATCTGATCAATGCTCAGCAAAAGGTAAAGGGTTGGGGGCAAAAGNCCCAAAGAGAGCAGTTGCTAAAGAGGTTCTGGCAGGATGCTTTTCCACAAACATGAATATCTTGCTTGATTTTGCCCTTTAATTAATTTATTTATTTTTAATTAAGCTTGACACAGAGCACAAATCCTTAGATAGATCCCACTACCTGTCTCCCAGGTAGCTCCTCACAGTTACTGACACTGAATGGAAAGATAAAATGGGCCCATCTCTCTTTTCCACACTGGGAGCCTGTAGTCTTTAAACTTTCTTATCCTAGAGCCCATTTCAATCTCTATAGAAATTTAACAAAGCTTGAAATGATAGTGATAAAAGAATGCCCATGTGAAGACTCTGGCTCTGGAGAGCATTAACCGAGTGTGAAATCTCTACCCTTTGTTTCATGAATTTCAGGGCACATCATGCCTTGGTAGTAAATCTGCAGTAGAGAAAGGAATGTGAGAGTGGAAAGAAATGTGAAGAAACTCTTTCACCAACCTTCTTCATTAAATGGGTTACATTAATACTGGCTCTGTCTCAGCAGGGTTGGTTTGTTTGGTGGTTTTTTTTTTTTCCCCCCCTAGAAATGGCAGCAATTAACCATCTCTTCTCTCTGTGCCATTTTTATCAGTCTGGCTGCATTTGGGTGTTGTGTTGGTATTCTTCAGTGAATGTAGTACAAGAGTTGTTTAATTGAAATGAGTGTCAAAAAGAGCACGCAAAAATAACTTCAGAATGAAGGATCTGGTGTGAATAACTTTGCAGTATGAGAGACTATTTCCTTGAGCAGCTTTGCTATTATCAGCTTTATTTTTCTGAATGCTTTGCAGATGGGAACAAGCTGATTGATGACAGTGCAGGCCAATATTCATAACGGGCTACTTTTTGAATGGTTGGAATAGCCAAGCGCATTCCAGAAGATACCATCTCAGTACGACCTCTTTCCTCCTCTCTTTTCTGCATAAAAATGTTTACTGCAAGCTAACCTTGATTTCATCATGTTGTATTCTGCGTGGAGCTGTTCCAAAGCATAAAGGGAATAGTCACAATCTCTAATTGATTTTAATAGGTTTCGAATCAGGCCTTAAATAGACAGAAAATTGCAGAACGGTGCACTGAGTCCCGGATGTGTGTCCTGGGTGGCTGCGGAGCTCGTTTCATTATGGTTTTGTAGATGAGTTTCAAAGCTGCTGATTTAAAGGTGCTAAGGAAAATATGCAGAGTCACATTTTAAAGGATGGGAAGTAGGTAACTCCGTTCTCAGGAATGTATTAGCACCTGTTGGAACCCAGAAAACTTGATGAAGCTGTCTGTGGAGCCCATTCTGAAGGTCTGAATGTTTGATTACTGTGGTTCAAGAGGAGCCTGGTGAGGAAATACTCAACACTGCAGCCAAACTGCAGTGCTGTAGGTGCAGTGTGTGCTTAAACTGTCAAGTCTTAGCATCACTTGGGGCTGTTCAGCCTGGAGAAAAAAGGCTTCAGGGAGACCTTTCAGTGGCCTGCCAGTATCTGAAAGGGGCCTGTAAGAAAGGTGGAAAGGGACTCTTTACAGGGACTTGTAGTGATAGGGTGAGGAGCAATGCCCTTAAGCTTGAGGAGGGGAGATTTAGGCTGGATGTTGGGAAGATAGTCTTTACAGTGAAAGTGTGAAACACCTGTTGGAACAGGTCATGAGTGCCCCCTCCTAGGTTGGATGAGACCTTGAGCAACGTGGTCTAGTGGAAGGTGTCTCTGCCCATGGCAGGGGAGGTGAAACTGGATGTTCTTTAAGGTCCTTTCCAACCCAAACCGTTCTATAAATCTGTGAAGCAGGCTTTACAGTACAGCAACTACCCACAGAGCTCTTGTAAATTTTAGTTGACTCTGTTTTTTATATATATGTATATGTGTGTGNCTTTTTACAAAATTCTGTGAGAACTAAAAAGTATCTCATTTACTGCTTAATTTCACAGATTTTAATGTAAGTTCTATAGAATACTGCTAGAGTTTTATAGGATATTTCCTCAGACTTCCCATTATTTTGTTTCTTATTGTCTGTGTGGCAGAATTCAGGCACTTATTTTGATACCTTTAGGAAAGAGAAAATAAAGATATTGATGCAATTTTTTTTTTCACCTCAGTTTACATTCCTGAAATCAGCTTGGCCATAAAACAAGCATCTGCACATCCAGTAGCTAGTCTGAATTCTAAATGTGGGTGTCAGGCAGCACATCAAACCTTCTCCCATTCCAGTCTCCTGGGAGATGGCTCCATACTGTCAGAATAAAGGCAGTGAACCTTTGTGGGTATCTACAAGTATATTTTCATTGTCTCAACCAAATTCAAGGGGATCATAAAGGAAATGTGAAGTTCTGAATTAAATGTCTTAAGTTAAAATCTCATTCTCTGGAGATGCTAAAAACCTGCCCAGACATTGCAGTCCTGGCAACCTGCCACAGGTGACCATGCTTTAGCAGGGGCATTGGACTGGATGATCCAGAAGTCCCTTCCAATCCCCACCATGCTGAGATTCTATGAAAACCAGATTATAAAATTAAGCTGGTGGTAAGTACCTGTAGCCAGGATGCTGCAATTGAAGAGCTAAATTAACATGAGGAATGTCTTGTTTAAATAATATGCAGGGAAACTGGTCTGAGACTGTTTCCAGTGAACATTTCCAGTGGTCAGGACCTGGTGATTGATGTCTGAAATTCTGTCTGACTTTATAAACCCACAGAATTGTTTTGGTTGGAAAAGAACTGTAAGATCATCAAGTCCACCCATTGACCATGTCTACACATTTCTTTAATAGCTCCAGGGGCGGTGACTTTGCCCCCTCCCTGTGCAGCCTGTTCCAATGCCTGACCACTCCTTCAGTAAAGAGATTGTTCCTAATATCCAGTCTGAACTTCCCCTGGCACAGCTTGAGGCCATTTCCTCTCATTCTGTCACTTGTTTCTTGGGAGAAGAGACTAGAGAGACAGAATAGAGATTTCTGTGGTTTGTGGCAGAGCTCTGCAGAAGGAAATTCACACTTGGGATTTGAGGTCTCTCTGCAATACGTGCTGAGGGTATGAACCAGTGTGCTTGCCATGCTCTCATGGTCTTAAGAGCATCTTCTTAAGGATGTTTGTGTTACAAATAAGAGAAAAGAAGATTAATTGGTTGTTGGCCTCTCTAGTTACTGTGCCTTTGAGGCTGTTCCTATGAACTCATTGCCTTTTATTCACCTCTGTGCAACATTAACTCTCGTGCCTTGGTCAGATAGTATTTAGGTTTGATTTTGATGGTTTTGGATAACCTCTGAAGTAGTGTTGACTTTGTACCTACTGTGGAATTAACAACAATGGGAATTCCATGTCCAGCCTCATGCTGGCTGTTACTTCCCACATGGCTTCAGTCTGAGGTGGCACAGCTATTTGAAGATGCAAGTCTCTTCCATCCTGACTTCATTTATCCTTTTTGTCCTTCATTTATTCAACTGAAATAACTACTAGTAAAGAAATCTTTACCCTTTGGTAATATCTTATTTCCTGTAGCCTATCAAAGGGTTCTTCTAAAAGTGTGTGTGAGCTTCAGTCCTTCTTCTCTGTAGTTCACCTGCTCACAATGAGCTGCTAAAAATTGCACTCCAAAATCAGGCTTTACTAATTGCCACTTAGTTTTGTTCCTCAGGACAAAATATTATTGGGAGTAATATATGACTGATAATATATTTATGTCCCAAATATTAAAATTAAATGAAAATATATGAAGTCTTTATATGATAAGTTTAAGAAAATTTAGTACCAAAATTGTTCCAGAGGGAGTACTAAGCTGCAGAAGCATTGTTTCTGCTAAGCTTTTAGAAGTCAGGTGAGGGGATTGCTGTAAGGGTACAAAGAAATTATGTTCCCTTCCCTACCCTACCATTACCAGGGATATAATGAAGATTTCACTTACTGATACACACCATGTCAGGATACCAAAGGGCATCAGCCAGGTGTTAAATGCTTTGTGGAAAGCTCTGACTTTCCCCCTCTATGTTCATGGAATCAGAGACTGATTTGGGTTGGAAGGGACCTTTACTAGTTACATAAGCCACCCCCTTCTGCAGTCAGCAAGGACATCTGCAGCCAGAGCAGGTTGCTTAGAGCCCCAAACAACCTGACCTGGAATGGTTCCAGGCATCTACCTCATCTCTGAGTAACCTGGGCCAGGGTCTCACCACTCTTACAGTAAAAAAAAAAAAAAAAAAA
>WBNM01028025.1:26426-77632 GCA_013399055.1 Ramphastos sulfuratus
ATCAGACCATCACCCCATGTCCTGTCACAGCAAGCCCTGCTGAAAAGTCTGTCTCCAGCTTTCTTCTCACCCCCTTTAAGCACTGAAAGTCCACCAAGAGGTCTCCCTGGAGCCTTCTTTCCTCTAGGCTGGACAGCTCCAACTCTCTCAGGTTAGCTTCACAGCAGAGTGCTTCCAGCCCTCTGAGCGTTGCTGTGGCCTCCCCTGGTCCCTGTCTGTGCTGTGCTGAGGATTCCAGAGCTGGCCCCAGCACTGCAGGTGGAGTCTCAGCAGAGCAGAGAAGGCAGGCAAAATGCTGGCCACATTCATGCACATCCTACATCCAGCACTTGAGTCTGATCTAGATACATGGCTAGATTGGCTTCTTCCACTCATCTTTAAATCATGCTGCAAACAGCTCAGAAGGAAACCAAGAGCAGGGGAAGAAGTCTAGCAGCACTCAGATGTCGGTCACCCAGAAATGGGCTGCGATTTGGAACATTGATTAACCACTCTTGTGCTTCTACACTGAATAGAGAACTCAGCATTTAAAAGATTACCTTGTAGATGATGATAAGAGCACATTTTCCTCTTCTGCAGGCAACATTTGTGCTGGGCAGCCATTATGGCTGGTGCTATTATCAGTGATTTAGAATGGAGCTGTCAAAAAGTTTCAAAAGCTTCTATTAAAGTAATGTGGATTTATCTATCTAAGACCTGTAAAATTTATCAAGGCCCCCAGTTCTGGCCTCCTTTTCTGCTACAAGTGACAACAGTCAGGTCCCCAACCTTCTAGGAAGGCAAGGATTTGGTCGGTGGCACAGATTTGTAAGAATCCCTGGAGAGCTCTCTGGAGAGCTGATGTTGTGGTTAGTTGACAATTTGTCCTTTCCTGCCCTTCATGGGGACAGCAATGTCACTTACTTGGCTGTGATGAGGTGGGGTGGAGCAGCTTAGCACTAGGAATGCCAGGACCCTGCTTCTGCTGTGCTACAGCTTGTGCATGAGTGCACTTGTTTGCAGTGCCTGCAAGCATGGCTGAATATTAAAAATTGCAGTGTGGTTGTTAGTTTTACTGTATCATCTCCCAGTTTATTGGCACTGAAGTTGTTATAGAGTGTTGGGAGTTTTAATGCTCTGCTTTTGTTGTTTCTTTTAATTTCAGCGTGGGACAGTGGATGTTTCTTTTCTTCAGCTGGGCATTTGTGACTGATGTATTGATTCCTGCTATCAAAGTGCTGTTTGCTGATGTTGGCTGGAAGCAGTGACTTTGAAGCTTGAGACAGAGAGAGCCCCAGGAGATCCATGGAGACCTTATAGTAGCCTTCCAGTATCTGAAGGGGGCCTACAGGAGGACTGGGGAGGGACTATTTATAAGGTCTTGCAATGACAGGACAAGGGGGAATGGATTTAAACCGACAGAGAGGAGATTTAAACTGGATGTTAGGAGGAAGTTCTGTCCAGTGAGGGTGGTGAGGCACTGGCACAGGTTGCCCAGGGAGGTTGTGGCTGCTCCCTCCCTGGAGGTGTTCAAGGCCAGGTTGGATGAGGCCTTGAATGACCTGTACTAGTGGGAGGTGTCCCTGCCTATGGCAGGGGCTTGGAACTAGATGATCCTTGAGGTCTCCTTCCAACCTTACCATTCTATGATTCTATGTTACTACCTGGTAACCAGAGTGAGAGATAGTAGAATAGCTTGGGTATTTTCTCCTTACTTCCATTGCTCACTTCTCTTTGGAAAACTACTGCTCCCTTCCCCTGTTTGTAATCAATCAGGCTGCTGTGTATTACAAAACTGCCAGTCGTAACCAGTTGCAAATGGTTCACCCTGCAGAGCACCAGCACAGAGCTGTGATTGCAACTGAAGTGCTTTTGGAGGCCAAAAGGGCAGATTCTGTTCACTGATTTTATTTGAGGTTAGTGCCCAATTGCAATCTTAGGGGTCATAAGGTACCACGGAAAGTTACCACCTTCTGAGCAAAGTTGAATTTTACTTTTACTCGTTTGAGAATTGTTGTAGTAGTGCAGATGGTTTGGCCAAACTTTAGCGTGGGTAGTTGCGTGCCTGTTACTCACAATTCCCACACTGACTTTGCTTGGATGTGGGAATGTTGGCTTTTTGCTCCAATGAAAAGGCAAACGGTTATGAGGTCATGCTGGGAGCAGGTGTGGAAGCTCTTGATATGCTTTGCAGCACTTCAGTGGTTAATGCAGAGAGGTTGATGTCTGAAATGCCTGCAAGGCAGTCAGGAAGCTCCAAGGCAAAAGCAAAACACGAGGAAAAGAGCATAACCTAAAAACCAAAGATGTGACAGCAAAGAAGAAAGGAAGAGAAGTCTGTGTGCTAGCTAGGGGTGACCTGTGAGTCCTGCACTTCTGGAGGATCTAGAGAAGTCAAGCTACTTGGGACTGAAATACCAGAAGGTGAGACCCAGAATAATTGTTTGTTATGGAAACAATTTCTCACAGTGAGAATCTTCACTCCAGGGTGGTTCTGAAATCAGCCACGTTCTTGACCGCTCCTTTGAGAGTGGCCACTTGACCACTGCCAAATAATTGAGACTCAGACAAGGAGTGAAGCTGGGGGATGGCAGTCACCAGGTCAAGCAGGTAAGGCACATAGAAGTGAATGTGCAGTGTCAGTTGGTGTGATGGAAAAAGGTGCCATGAGAGCAGTCATCCAGCCTGAGATTCACCAGAGGAGGTTTTTTTTTTTCTTTTTTTAGACAGAGGAGCTCAGGTACTTGTTTCAAATAAAAGCAGACAGTATTTCAGCACAACATTAGCAGGGCTTTATCTTGAACACAAATGGGATGTCTGTTACATCTCAGCTGAATGCTCATGAACATACCATTGTGCTTCCAGAAACACAGCAATTTAGTGCAGAAGAATAAACATTAAAAGTAAGATTTCAGCTCATTAAACAAGTTATCTCCATGAAAGGGAGAAGTGCTGTAATAGCTAAGTAGGAGAGGAAAAATGTAGAATCATTAGGGTTGGAAAAGATCATCAAGTCCAAATGCCAACCCAACACCACCATGCCCACTACACTATGTGCCTAAGTGCCACATCTACATGTTTTTAAAACACCTGCAGAGATGGTGAGTCCACCACTTTCCTGAGCAGCCTGTTCCAAGGCTTGACAACTCCTTCCAGGGAGACTTTTTTTTCATAATACTCAAATCTAAACCTCCCCTGGTGCAACTTGAGGCCATTTCCTCTCCTCCTATCACTAGTTGCTTGGGAGAAGAGGCTGACCTCTACATCTCTAAAACCTCCTTTTACAGAGTTTTGGAGAGTGAGGTCTCTTTTCAGCCTCCTCTTCTCCAGACTAAACATGCCCAGTTCCTTAAGCTGCTTCTCACCAGACCTGTTCTGTAAACCCTTGGGACCTGCTCCAGCACCTCAATGTCCTTCTTGTAGTGAGGGTCACAAAACTGAACCTGGTATGCAAGGTGCAAATATGTTGAAGAATGAAGGTAAGAGAGTATCCATTATTGGGTTCTGCAGGTATCAAACCTCTTGCTGGTGATTTGCTGCCTGTAGTTGGGAAGCATGCATTACAATCATGGAGAGAGAAACTGAGAATGTCTTCAAAGGGAAATGAGTTCTCTGGTGATTAAGAACACATTTATCTGCCAATTCATGCCCCCAGGAGCATGGCAGAAGTCTTGTGTGTCCTCGTGGTTTGCAAGTGGAATAACCAAGAGAAGGAGGATCTCCCTTTGGGCACCTTAGGACCAGGGAGATAGAGGCAACCCTTGGTCTCTGTGTTGGCTAAAAGGAGATTAATACATATTTGTACATAACCAGAAAATACCAGTGTTTAGGACTGGATAGAAATAGAAACCAAGTTTTTATAGGTCAAAAAGCATGTGGCAAATGCCCATAAAAAATGTCAGCTGTGATTTTACACATTGCTGAGAAAGTTACAAACTTTCCCAGAAGTGTGGATCGTTATGGTTAGAGAGAAGGGTCAGAAGAAAAATGCACAGGTAGTCTGTAATGGCAATGTCTGAAATGGCAAACTAAAAGTTCCCATTGCTAAGCTGAGGACAGGGTTTATGTTAAACAGGTGTTTGTTTAGAGCTCCCACCACATCCTCAATGACAGTAACTGGATTGTTGCTGAGAATCAGAAACTAGTTTGGGTTGGAAGGGAGCTTCAGAGGTCATCTGTTTGAAGCCTCCTGCAGTCAGCAGGAACATCCTCAACTAGAGCAGGTTGTTTAGAGCCCCATCTAATCTGACCTGGAATGGTTCCAGGGACGAGGCATCTACCAGCAATCTGGGCAGCCTGACCAGGATCTCACTTGTTTATATTTTTTTTTAAATCACAAGACTAATGTCAGAGAAGATCTAAAATATTGCATTAAAGCCTCCAGTGAACTGTAAGATTGAGGAAAGTTTCCAAAATGCTGACAGGACAACGTTGAAGGCTGCAGTCCTGGCATAGTGTGGGTGCTCTTGCTGCATTAGCAAACACTGGTAGCAGCCTGCACAAGGACAACTTCTGTACTGAGTAAATCACAAATTGCTTATAGTTAGACAGATTAGTTTGGTTTGTGTCTACCAGTGGGAGCCAAATGTTTTCCAAGTGCTTCACTCACCAGCACCAGCTCTTGGTTAGCAGTGAGCATGCCAGGTACCCACGGACCTGCTGTAAGAGTTAACTCGGAAGCAGGAGCTGGGTTTTGTCACTCGTGCTTGTTGAAGATGCCAGAACTTTGCATCCCTCAGGAGCATTGGTGAGCTATTGCTCTGCTAGAAAATTTTCAGACCAATCTTTCTGCAGCAATGAGCCTGTGAATGCCGGGCGAGTGATCCACCGCTGGCTGTTCCCAATCTTTTAATCGATCTCCCCTGTCTCACCAAACAAAGGAGCAGGCTCAGGCAGACAGGGGAGGGCAGCACTTGTGAGCATCCTGACAAACAGCAAAATGACTGCAGCCCTATCTTTCTTTGTCAGATGGGTGAGTGGTGTTAAGCAGACAGTAAACCTGCCCGGGCTATAGCAGCACTGAACTTGAGGGCTTTGTTAACTGCCTGAGGGAAAAATAAATAAGCAACGTGCATTTGAATGTTTTGCAACCTCTCTGAGCCTGAAATAGTAAGCTAGAAATAACAAGATTGCTATTGCCTCTCATGGAGGCCAAAAGCTTAGCAGGAATCGAAAAGGATTAACATTTCATAGAGCTGGAAAGAATGCAAAGAGTTTGTCATTGTTCCCTGAAACAAAAGTGAGTTGAGAGAGCTATAAAGCCACCTGCTCAGTATGTAGGACAGCCTTTCAGTGATGAAAGCTAGAAGGAGACTTGCCACCAGGAATTTGTTAGAGAACTCTACATCCCAGGATGCATCCCCAAAAGAGATGTGAGGGATGGCCAATAAAAGATATGTTCTTAGAAGATGTGAGGGTCTGTTTGGTCTGAACTGGTTCTTGCACTCTGAAAAGGTTTCAAAAGGGATCTGACACCATGGCCACCTGCTAAAGCTCTGTTGCAGTGGCCACTTGGCCTAAGCAAGCAGTCGATGTTTCAGCTTGGTGGCTGAAGAAGAAAGCATCTGCTTTCTAATACTCAGTGCATTAAAAAGTCATTATAGGCTGGATTTTTTATTAATCACTCCTTTTCCCAAAGAGTGGCATGATTGAAATCTATTCTGACTTTCACCAAGCTGCATCTTGATTAAATCAACAGCCTGTGATCAACATCTTACCTACACAGTAACTTCCAGTGGCCACTGCCACTGGTGTGCCAAAACCTGTTTGCTGTGATGCCCTAGTTGTGTGTTCTTTACTTTACTCTTTTCCTTTGTTTTGGTGGAAACATGCCTGATACTCAAGACTCTTGAGGTTTTAATCTTACCTTCCTCTTTCCCTCCTAGTGTCTACCAACTTGTTGTCAAGGAAGAGAAGCTGCAGAAAGCACGGAGAGCTGCTGACATCATTGAATGCTTCTCTGTCCCAGTGAGCTACAAGAATGCTTCCAGTCTCGACTCCCCACACTACTTTGCAGCTGAGCTGAAGCCCATCAACCTGCCTGTCACACAGCCATTCACAGTGGGTGACAACAAAACCTACAATGGCTACTGGAACGCTCCACTGTCTCCCTTGAAAAGCTACAGCATATACTTCCAGGCTCTTAGCAAGGCCAATGGAGTAAGTGCAGAGCAAATTGAACTGGATTTGTACATATGACTATCTCTTGTCTGTCCTCCTTACCTTCCTCCTCCTTTCTCCACTGGATGCTAGTTTAATTCCTCCTTATTGTTACTCTCCTGCAGAAATTTGATGAGAATTAGACAAGCCATTACTTGTCTCTCATTCAAGTCCCTCTCTGATGCTTAGATCCAGTGAGAAACCCATTGGGAAGCCAGACTCTGTAGCAGCACATGTGATTTAAGAATGAATTTTTCACTCTCCTGTATGCCTGACTCAGAGTAAGGGCCATTGTGCTGTTAAAGACAGAAATGCAATATCTTGAAGGTCTCCAGATCACAGTGCTCATGATTTTGGAGGAGAAGTTACAATATGAGAACTACCAAAAGCTATGAAGTTGAATTACCTTGGAGCTTGCATTTTATCACATCACAGCATTGTGCTTATGGTTGGGAGTTTCATTGTGGGTAAATCATGCTGCAGTGGGGGTTAGGTGCAGGTCTGTCATACCTTTTGAGTACATAGAACTATATTTTTGCATATCCTTACTCTGATAGTAAGTTTAAAATGGAGACTGCACAGGAAGCAGTCTGCCCTATTCCCAGATTCAAGTGATACACACAAAATGCTTCAATGGGTCCATGGTAGGAAAAGAGAAGATCTCTTCTCTCTTTAGTTCTTCCTTTCCAGCCTAGGATAGTTTGTGACCTATTCTTCTAAGCCTCCTGTTTCAGTGAGTTCAGCTAACAAGGTACAGGCCAGACCCAGTCTAAGCAGTCATTGAACTTCCTTCCCTCTGACTTCTCTAGTTTTTCATTACCACTTAGCATGACACAGTTTGATGCTCCAGCTTCATGAAGACTCTTAGAGCATTAATATGACATCAAGGAGTTGGGCAGCCAAGTCTTTTATTAGCATGTTTGTCACTGCTTTCATGAATGTAACTGTAACAAAGATAAATTCTCTAAGGCATCACCTTTGAAAGAGCAAAATGAGAAAATCAATCAGAGGTGAGTGGTGTAGGCTTTGGTCTTCACTCCAGATAGTGCCTTTTATACCCAAACCACGGCCGCACGTCAGAGCACTGAGCATTCTTTACCAGGCTGGCAACAACAATCAATGTTCACAACTTATCTTACTGTGTTACTACCTTCATTTCTCACCATTCTCCTGCAGACTTACTGCTGTGTGGCTGGCAAGCACAAATCTCTTCATTACTGTGCAGTGTTTTCACCTTGGTTTCCTTTCTAGTCGATAGTTTCCTTTCACGGCTGCTCAATTAATTCCATTTTGGATTTGCCTTGATAAAGGAAATGGTGAAATAGATGTATATGGCTCTCTGTGTCTAGTTAGTTCCCCCTTGTGTGATGGTTAATTGCTAGTGAATGGATCCCCAGGGAAGAAAAAGTTTTATTTGCTTAAATACAATATAATACGCCATAAATGGGTTCTGTGAATAGAAATTCAGGCTTCCCTTGGCATTTGGGATTGACAGAGCATAATGTGTGGTTCCTGCTTTTCTGGATCTCTGTAGGTGGCAAATTACATCACATAGGAGGTGCTAAGGACTCAGAAAAGGATCGCAGAATCATAGCATTTACTCGGAAAAGACCTTTAAGGTCAAGTCAACCATTCTCTAATTCTGCCAAGTCTGCTGCTAAACCATGTCCCTCAGCATCACATCTCAGCCTCTTTGAAAAACCTGCAGGGATGGGGATTCAATCACCTCCCTGAACACCTGTTCCACTGAGAACACTTTCAGTGAAAAAGTTTCTCCTAATGTCTGATCTAAACCTCCCCTGGTGCAACCTGAGGCCACTTCCTCTTGTCTTATCACTTGTTACTAGGGAGAAGCAACTAACCTCCCCCTGACTCCAACCTCCTTTCACAGAGTTGTAGAGGGACAGGAGGTCACTCCACAGCCTCCTCCAACCCCAGTTCCCTCAACCACTCCTCAGAATACCTGGTACAGCATTTGCTTGTAAATCCTCAAAGTGCAGTACTCCGGGGAAAAAAAAAATATAGAGGGAATGTTCCAAAGTGTGCTAGGGATCTTGAGTGGAGTAGCCATGTGCTGCCTTCTGTTTCTTGATCAAATCCTTACATTTCAGACCTTCATGTCTGATTTGCACCCAGTCTTTTGAGTCTGTGAAGATTGGTTGTGTTCCATTCCCAGAATTAGTGTTCACAGGTTTAAAAGTCCTGGGGTTGCCCTTAATGTCTCCAAGCCTAGCAGCTCTGAGTGGTCTTCACAAAGCCTAACAATAATTATGGCTGCAATGTGGAAGTTCTGATAATGTTGAACTTTTACAGCAAATCTGAGACATCAGTTTAGCACAATTAAAATACAGCCCAATGTTCCCTTGCACCTGGAAAACTTAACAGAACATTGCCACTCATTTTTTAATTAGAATTCTCTATGGTTTCATTAATCACTGACAGTTGTGGAATGATGAAACTTCTCTCCACACCTGGAACCTGCAAAGAGAAACCTTCGTGCAGTGAACCAGAACATCTTCCTTTGGAAATGCAGGACTCTGGGGAGAGCTTGATTTGAGAAAACATTCTGTGTTTGGTCAAAAAGCTTGAACAGGAGGAGGTAGAAGTGCTGCGGGGGCTCTGCATTGTTTCAGCTCCCTACGTGGAGGCTTGGTGCTTATTTGGTGTTCTCGTCTGCTCCGCAGCCATTAGCGGTGATTGTTACAGTGAAAGGAACATAATTAACAGCTGGATGCAAAACAAGAGTGGCAGATTGCTGCAAAATCAGATCGGAGCTTTCTGCCTTTGTGCAGTTGGGGTGCTGGCTCGTTTGGGACTTTGAATGGGATTGCTATTGCCTGCTGAATCCTTGGCGGTGGCCACTGACACAAAGTTTGGTCACCCACATGTTGCTTCCAGACAGGGGTCTAAAGAGAACATGTGTGAAACAGAGCAGCGTTCGGCTTTGTTAGACAAAACGCTTCCGAAGGTGTGAATGCCCCTCGCAGGGACTGGTGAAAGCCAGATCCTGAGCTGAAATGTGTCAAACTTGGAAGGAAGGAGGAGGGGGAAAAAGGAAAGGGAAGCTCCAGGCTCTGTAGGTGTGAGAGTGAGAAGTTAGTTACTGTTTAATTGTTAGAAAGAGCTAGCACAACAAGTGACACGGGAAGAGAAATGGACAACTGGCTTGGCTCTGCTCTGGCAGGATCTCCACACATCTTTTCACAGCCAGACAGGTAGTTAATGGGGGTTTGCTGGCTGTCCTGGTGCCACCTGCTGCAGATGGCTGCCTGACAGAGCATGGAGTTTTCCTTATCTGCAAAACCTCCCTGAGCTCAGCCCCTTTAAAGGAGCAGCCCTTGCACTGTTTGTCCCTCTGAAAGGTGAAGCCAGAGTGGCAACACCATCTTATTCCTTACCCTCTCTTATCCTTATCCCGACTTAATAATCGGAGTTGAGTGTCGCAGGTTTTATTGCTCCCAGTTCTTGATCTGGGTCATTGCGGGTGACAGTGTCTGGTTCATGATCCGGCAAAGTGAAATGCAGAGAAATCTTTGGCTGCAGTGTGAAACCTGCTTGAATCCTGAATTTTTGAGCAGCTCAGAAACCAGAGCTTCCCAAAAATCCTTCCTGGAATTGCACTTTACCTCATTGAGCTAAAATGAAATCTGTAACTGCACAGTGGCAATCAGTAACTCTTGGCCACTTCTCCTCTAAATGGGAGATGAGGCAGGAGCCTTTGTAAGGCAGCTGGAGATGCTGGGGGATGCTGCCAGCTGCTCCTCCAGCCTGGTGCTCCAACAGGTGAATGATGTTTTCAGGCCAGAACTGTGAAAAGCAGCACTGTGGGAATCAATGAGAATATTATTTTTGAGGGAATGATAGACTCTACAGAGATTTTTATTGATTTTTCTTTTCCTCTCTAATGACTTGTACTACATGCACAATCGGGCAGTTCATTATTATCAGGGGACTTCAAGCTGGATTTTTAGATGCTGACAGGTCTACTCACAGTACACAACATTTTTCTTCTGGAACATTTTTGAGGTAGGGATGGAGCTGCCAGCAGAGAGGTGGCATTCATCCCTGTGGATATGGCCCATGAGAAAAACCAGTGAGGTATTTCAGTTCAGTACAAGCTGTGTTCTGAAAAATGAAGCGGCACCGAGGCTGCCTTCATTGCTTCTGTGAACTATTCAACAGCTATGAGGAGCTCTGTGTTCAGTAGGATTTTGGGTGTACTTACATTTACTCCTTTGTAATCTCACATTGGAGCTGCTGGGGCAGAATTAAAGCAGCTGTGGAAGCACTTTACTCTCTAAGCCCCTGTTTCCACATCTGCTTGGCCACCTTGATGCACTAAGAAGAGCGTGACCCAACGGGTTGAGAATTCTCCTCCCCCTCTGCTCTGCTGTAGTGAGAACCCATCTGGAGTACTGGGACCAGTTCTGGGCTCCCCAGTTCAAAATAGAGAAATACTGACAAGAGTCCAGTGGAGGCTGTGAAGATGCTGAGAGGTCTGGAGCATCTCTGTGAGGAGGAAAGGCTGAGAGCCCTGGGGCTGTTGAGCGTGAAGAAGACCAGCCTGAGAGAGCACCTCATCAGTGCTGATCAATAGCTAAATGGAGGGAGATGAGAATGAGGCTGGACTCTATTCAGCAGTGCCTGGTGGCAGGAAAAGGGACGATGAGGAAAACTTCTTTGTTGTGAAGATGCTGGAGCTCTGGAGAAGGCTGCTCAGAGAGGTTCTGGAGTCTCCTCCTCTGGAGAGATTCCAAGCCCATTGTGATTCTGGACAAGCTTTACCAGGAGGGCTGGACTAGGTGATGTCCAGAGGTCCCTTTCAACCAACACTGTTTTGTGATTCTGTGATCTTGCAGCAGATTATGTAGACCTGAGTGTTTTCTAGATAGTAAATAAAATCCTCTTTCAGTCTTCCTCCCATGTGATAGGTTCAGAGATGTGGATATTCAACGATTAACTGTATGTTATTAAAATAGTTTCCTTGTAAATAACAGAATCCCTAATCACTTTGCTAAAGCTCCCTTCTCCAAATGGCAGGGATACTACAAAATAGCTGATGATTGGGAAGGCAGAGCTACGTTTTGCTTCTTGTCTCAGAGAACCAGCAGTTGCCTTAGGCTGGCAATAGAAATCGTAGGGGAGTCCATTGACAGTGCACATCTTTAAAATTAAAGACAACAAACAGTTGACTTCAGTGGGATAACAAAGAAACACACAATACAGAGGTCCCCTGAAAAATTTATTGAGTACTAAAAATATGAGGACCAAAAATAGGATTCCTGAAGATGTTTCTGCTGTGTCTGAAGCAGGCTGTCAACGAACAGGCTCCAGGTATGGCTCTGGGACATGGAGAACTAAAGTTGAGGCAGGGTCCGAGTGGAAATTGGTAATTGCTGGTTCTGTCTGTGCACCGTAGAATCAGAATGGTAAGGTTGGAAAGGACCTCAAGGATCATCTAGGTCCAACCCTCCACCTCCCACTAGCACAGGTCACTCAAGACCTCCTCCAGCCTGGCCTTGAACACCTCCAGAGAGGGAGCAGCCACAACCTCCCTGGGCAACCTGTGCCAGTGTCTCACCACCCTCACTGGAAAGAACTTCTCATAACATCCAGTTTCAATCTCCCTCTGCCAGTTCAAACCCATTGCCCCTTGTCCTGTCATTGCAAGACCTTGTCAATAGTCCCTCCCCAGCCTTCCTGTAGCCCCCTTCAGATACTGGAAGGCTACTCTAAGGTCTCCTGGAAGCCTTCTCTTCTCCAGGCTGCAGACCCCCAACTCTCGTAGCCTGTCCTCATAGGTGGAGCTGCTGCAGCCCTCTGAGCATCTTGGTGGCCTCCTCTGGACCTGCTTCAGCAGTTCCAGCAGAAGTTAAAATGGCTTCTCCCCAGTTTGAGTTGTCTGACGAAACTGCCTGCTAAAGGGCAACCACAAAAGGTGTGTCTGAGGATAGGAGGTCTCACTGGTGCTGGCAAGTGGCTGTTCAGACAAGGCAAGAGCAGTTTAACTGATGTGAAGTCATAATGGTACTAAAGGCAAGAAGAAATTGTGCCTGTGAAAACAGATGGATGAAGAAGCTCCACTTCTTTTGTTGTTGTTTGTAGGCTATAAATGGCAAGCTGTCATATTAAAAGAAAAGGGGAAAAAAAAAATCACTTGCCCTTTTAGGTTGTGGAGATGCAGCTGTCACATAAACATATGTCCTGCTGCCCTCATAGCCCTCTTCTAAGGGATTTTTTTTTCCCCATCCAAATGGAGAAGAGACAGAGACAGAACATCTCTGGATCTCATCTGGTGTACTGCAACAAAATGTGTGTTTAGGAACTCAAGTGATGAGTAGATGGCATCAGCTCCCTTGCTTCAAAAAAGAAAACCAAACTCTATTAAAAGAATGTTTAAAAGCAGGCTGAATATTCAGGGGGATGCTAAACCAGGCTCGTGGTGTGTGGTTTCAAGTCAAGTGTGTTGCCAGAGAGGGTTTACCCAGCTTCTCAGCACAGTCTGTCCTCTTCAGAGAATCTCCAGCTGATTCTAAGTGTAGGTCCTGCCCTGCAGAAGTCTGCCAGTTCTCTCAAAACACAGCACTCCTATGATCTGCATCCATGGTGTATCAACTTCAAAATTCAGCCAGGGCTCAGCCTTGAGTGAGGAAACACCATAATGGTGTTGGTTCGCTGGAACTTCCTTCCACATGAATGAAACTTAGAAAATATGTTCTAGTAAACATGTAGATGGGCTCAATAGACAGCAAACTTTCTGGACATGAAGTGTGTTGGATAGTGAAGGTTGGATCAAGAGCTGTAGGACACATTCATGCAGGGTTTTGGTTAAAATATGCCCACATTGTTCTGTTGCTATTTGTATGTCTGCCTTAACCTGGTGGTGATACACAGCTGAAGAAGTAGTACTGCTGGGGTCTGAGATGAACTTATTCCTGTGACTGCAGCTGTAAATCCAAACAGAAATCTTATGCTGAAGAGGATCTGGGTCATCATTGAGGTTGTTGTACACATATAAAGCCTTGTAAATCTTCCATGAGATTGATCTGTTCTCCCAAAGTAACAAGCGACAGGACAAGAGGTGAACCAGGGGAGATTTAGTGAGGACAACAGGAAAATTGTCTTCACTGAGAGGGTTGTGGAGCTCTGACACAGGCTTCCCAGGCGAGTGGTGGAGTCACCATGCCACCACCCACCTACCCAGCCCTGTAGATGTGGTGCTGAGGGACACAGTTTAGTGGTGACCTGGCAGTTACTCTGTGATCTTAAAAGTCTCTACCAACCAGAAGGATTTTGTGATCACAAGAAGGGAATTAGGAGTCACAGCACATGAAAGAACATTCAGAAAGATCACAGACACTAACATTAGTGGGATTTTTTTTTCCTTTTGTTTTTTCTAGCACTTTTCTGAATTATCTCTTTATTTCATTATTTTTCTTGTAATTGCTTTAAGCCATCTGGATGAATGAGAACGACCTATGCTGTCTATTCCTACTTTGCTATTGGCTAAAGAGAAGGATCTTATTTTAGAAAGCACCTTGACTGAATCAAAAGTAATAGTTTTGAGAAAACAAATGTGAGGAAATGGTTGTGGAGGAAAAAAAGAGAATCCAGTGCAGAGCCACAAAGGTGATGAAGGGAATGGAACATCTCTCTTATGAGGAGAGGGAGCTGGGGCTCTGCAGCTTGGAGAGGAGGAGACTGAGAGGTGACCTTGTGAATGTTTATATATCGTGATGGTTTGGGAGTTCCCTGCCCCCCCACACATTTTATAAAATCCCCCAGACTAGACTCAGCCAGCTGGAAGTTAAGGACTGAAGCTCTATTTACAGCTCAGCACAATGTACAAGCAGAGATGTACACAATAGACAGGAATAGTTACAGACATATACAAGTTAAAGGTAATACAGAAGCAAAACAGCCCTCCCAGAAATCATAGACCCCAGGAGGGGCTCCCAACCACCCTTCCACCTTCTCCCCACCCCTCTGCCTTACCCCAGGGTTTGGCTTACATGCAAGGTGAGTTTGGAGGATCGGCCAGGGGGGTTAGAAGGAAAGTGGTTAGTGAGGTTACTCAGCAGAGAGGAGAAGGCAAAAAGCTAGAGAGATTGAGACTCTGGGAGACTGTCTTGTCTATGTTTGTGTTCTTATACATCTCAGCAAGCCTCTGAGTGAAGCAGACATCACCATTTTTTGCTTTCACAGCCTATAATCTAATTTTCTCCTATAAAATGTTCCAATTAGCCTCAAACCAGTACATAGATTTATAAAGGTGAGTGCCAAGAGGCACTCTGTTTGGTGATGCCCAATGACAGGACAAGGGGCAATGAGAAGTTCCATGGAAACATGAGGAGGAATTTTTTTCTCTGTGAGGGTGACAGAACACTGGAACAGGCTGCCCAGGGAGGCTGTGGAGTCTCCCTCTCTGGAGGTACTCAAAACCTGCCTGGATGCATTCCTGTGTGATCCTGCTCTGGCTGGGGGGATGGACTGGATGATCTTTTGAAGTCCCTTCCAGCCCCTGACATTCTGTGAAAATGAAAATGTCTAGTTATTGTGTTTTGCTTTTTTTTTTTCTTGGTTGAGATGTTCATACAACCTCACAATTGCTTGATCTCACAATTCTCAGCATCAGTTAAAAAAAAAACAAAACAAAACAGAGGTCACTTAAAGAGATCTCATTTTATGAGAGACCAAATTGATGAGCAGCAGGTTGATCAATGAGATGATCAATGGAAATCCAATCAATAATCAGCCCTAATCAGGAATATGGACTAAGTTCAAGTCTTTAAGCTTTAACATCCTTAAGATCTGGGTGCCTGCTGCCTGTGCAGGTTTCTTTTATGTTTTCCTTCTCAGAAGATGCAATTTGAAGTGAAGTTCTGAAGTCCAGATGTCTCCTTCTTCTAGTGATTGATTGCCCTTGCTTTTGGCAGTGCCAGATCATGGGCTTCTAATAACTATGACTGCCTGTGCTAAGTGCAGCAATTAGTAGATGTGGATGCAAACAGACCACACTGCATCCTGTCTTCTCCAATTACCCCGTGGGAGGGTAATGTGCCGGAATGTGCACATGCTCAAATGAGATCAGTTACAGCATCATTAACAAGACCTCAGGTTTTCTTTTCCCACCTCATCTTTTCTCAGTGTGGAGTAGTTTCTCCAGATTTTTGTTACACTTTGAAGCTAGCAGAGAGAAACAAATAGACTCAAGAAAAAGAAAATAGCGAGCAAGTGTCCACCTACTTCCAAGCTGCAAAATTGCTGTCTTGATATTTTGTATTTTATTTTTCTATTGCTGGTTTTCCAGGTCACCTTGTCATAGATTCATGGATTGTAAACTCCATCAGGTTCTGTCTTACAATTCCCAGCATTATGTGCTGAGGTTGTGCTCCACAAACAAAGCTGTGTTGTTCCTGCTTCGTATATCATCACTAGCAATAAAGATTTTGGATTTCCAGAATAGCTGCAATTGGAACTGATTATACACAAGGCAGAGATGAATGGGAAGCTCTGCTGTACAGCTGCATTGACTTTCTGGTGCTGATGGTTGTAAGGTTGTGTAAGGCAGTTGGATTCTGAGGGAGAGCAGTGAGTGCACCAAAGAGAGATGCCTCTGGCTTACTGGGATAAACAGAGCTTTAGTCCCACTTGAGGAGCTGTATAGCTGGATATGGATGTCCTTGATAGATGTGATGTGTCTTTGGTGATCCAAGAGTTCCTTAAGAGAATTTGAAGGCACAGTCAAAGGGACAGTTTGTCCCTCTGTTTCTAGACTGCACACAGGGTTGCTTATATCCAGATAGTGTGGCTGACTGGTGTCTTGAGGCATGCATAGACAGGGACCCAGGTGAATCACTTTTTGTTTCCCAGTGTGGATCCTGCAGTTATCCCCTTCCTATGTGCAGAGTGAGGATTTATAGAATCATTTTAGTTGGAAGAGACCTTTCATCAAGACCAACTTAACCCAGCACTGCCAGGTCGCTACCAAACCATGTTACTCAGCACCACACCTACACTGCTTTTCAGTCCCTCCAGGGACAAGGACACTTCAGCTACCCTGAGCTACCTTTTCTAGGGCTTGACAACCCTTTTGGTGAAGAAATTGTTCCTCATGTCCAACCTAAACCTCCTGTGGGACAGATTAAAGAGAAAGGCACAGTGGGGCAGTGTGTTTCTGCTCAGGTCAAGAAGGATCTGTCACAGATGGAAAAGATTTTCTCCAAATTCAGGCTTTTACAGTGTTCCTTTCACTGTTTAAATCTGGAATGGGATGCTCAGCGGTGCATTTGCTAGGCTGTTGTTTGCAGAGCACAGGCAGCATTCATATTAATGTAGCAGTGTTACAGACAGTAATTTATGCAATATTCTGTACACCTGAGACATGTACCAGAGTCTGTAAAGACATAAAGTGGCACCAAAACCCTGCAGCAGATTACTGCCTGACAAAATCAGCTTTTGAACCAAAGCAACACATTGAGATTTGGACAGCAAGTTGTCCACCGGACAGGAGCAACCCATGCCAATATGGGCTGTAGAATGAGGACCCGGGGACACCAGAAAGGATGTGCTTTCAGCAGAGGTGGCTTGAGAAGGTTGGAGCTATTAGTTAAGCCAAATAAAACATTGCTGTTGGGATCCAAACTCCTGTTTGTGCAGATCTGCAGGCTCTGAGGTGGGTCGAACAAAAGCGTTGGGTTTTAGCCCAGCTCCGCAACGAGCGACGCGGCGATATGGGTTGTGTCTGAAAAGCTGGTTTGGCAGAGCCAGCTGTACAGCCTGCTGGTTTGCTTCCCAGACAGAGCAGGGAGCTGAAATATTCCAATGACTGTTTGCCATGTGTTTAAATAAATACCCAATTTGCAAAATTTGCCGTAATGGTGCATGAAAATGAGCCGTAGAGTTGCGCGTGCTTTTGACCCAGGGCTTGCCTGCCTGTTGCAGAGCAGGTCATTTAACTGGGAAATTCTATTAGTTAATCAGGCAGTTCCATGGGACCCATCACTCACACTGAGTGTGGAAAAACATGTTGTCATTCTTAACTTCTCAACAGTTAGAGGAGCAGCTGTAGGCGAGTCCATTAGTACAGAGTGGTTTATGCAACTGAGACTGCTGGTGGTGTTTTCAGGGATGAAGTGTAAGAAAAATGCTCATTTGCTTTAGTACCTTTTTTTTAAGGGCTGCGTGTTTATTGCAGAGGGACAAATTACACACCTTGATGTTTTCCTTTATGGTTTGTTTTTGTTTTTCTTTTTCTGTTTTTCAGGAAACAAAAATCAACTGTGTCCGGCTGGCAACAAAAGGTATGTGGGTCTCTCTTTCCTGCAAAGCACAATACCCATAATGTAAAAGCTGCAGTGGTGACACAACTTGATTACAGTTGCTATTCAAAGAACAAGCCTCTTTTTTACCTTTTTTAAAGGAATCTTACAAAGGCAGAACAATAATTTCCAGAACCACTCCACAATGTGTAGACTCTGTTATTTCTTTTTTAAGATGGGACATCTGTCTCAGTGGTTCCTCCTTTCTCTTGTTCTGTTGACAACTTTCCTGTCCTGAGGACTGTTGTCAGAATATCACTGAAAATGCAGCATTAACTTCCTATTAAATTTGTCTTCTCTGCAACTGAAGTAGAGAAAGGAGATCTTGTGTAAGCCTAACCTTGACCACAGTAGAGGCTCAATCCTCTCAATCAAATCATTCCTCAATCCTTACATCAAATCATTTTCCTGCTATAACTCAACAAACCAGTAGATCACTTCCCTTATTTAAATTACAGAACTAGACCAAACTTACATGTCAAATAAACCAGGCTGAACCAAGTATTGTTAAGATGCAATGATCTGATGCCCAGGTTGCTTCACAAGGTGTAGCTCTTGAGGGACCAGTGATGACAATGTCTGGGTTACTTCTTGGAATTTAGAGCTGCTTTTAACAACTCTTCTAAGGACTTCAAAATCACCCCAGGGGCTACTTTGTCAGCAAAGGTGTCAGAAACCAATTTGCTTGTAACAGAGGAGCAGCTATAAAAAGACTTCCTCAACACATGCCGGAGTCTCAAACTGAGCTGTAAGGAGGTGATAGTATAATTGCCATGGGCCCTGCTACAGGTAGCTCTCCATTTTTACAACTTAGGGTTTCCATCTTATGCTCTTGCTGCTTTTCTGTGAGGTGAAATAACTGCATTACTGCCTGTGGAGTCTTCTGAGAGTTAGACAAAATTGGCAGGAACCCATGAGTTTGAGGCATCATCCCATTTTTCCCATTCTTCTCACTCCTGTCTGGTGGCAGTAACAGAAGTTAATGACTTCCAGATCACTTTCTCTTGATCACTTCTGCAACTGCATGTTCAGAGGAGCTAGAAGGGTTCAAAGAAGCCCCAGGTAATAGCTGAGTAGGACAAAATGGACTTTTTTTCATCTTCATATGGAGACATCCCCCAGTCTGTTACAGAAAGCCATGCACTGGGAGGGCAGCTGTTGCAGGCAGTTCCCATCTCTGCAACTGGTTTTGCTGCTGAGACAAGAGAGGTAAACTGGTGGGGCTGTAAGCAGTTGTGTCACCACTGAAAGCCAAGGAGGATGAACCATTTCTCCCCCTTCCCCTTTCCATCTGTGGTTCAGGTGCTCCCCATATCCTTGTGTTGCTTTCCTTTTTCAAAGTCCCTTGTAAAATGTGCATTTAATTCATTTCTCTGGGTTGCCAACCTTGTGTCCCAGCCTCCCGTCCTTCCACCTCAATTTTTCCAGCTGTTTATGATGTGACCATTCCCAGTATTGTATTTTGGCTTTCTGGTGGCAGAAAGAGAGAGAGCAGGACTGGGTAAGAGCAGTATGGATGAAATGAGTCTCCCTAGATTTTTCCCAGAGCATGACCACGAGACCAGAAAAACTGGATTCATTTTTTTCTAGAAACCTGTAACTTCTTGTTTCAACTGTTTCTGTCTTCTGAAGCTGGTGGAAGAAATGTTGTCATGCTAACAGGAAAGATATTTGCTGTGTGACTATTCAAAGGAAAAAAAAACAAACCAGCAGCTTGCAAAGTCCCATTCTCAAGTAACTTCTTGATTTGCACTTTCTGATTTGGGTGCTTCAGGAAAATGTCATATAAGTGTTTGACCTTGAGTTGACTTCCACAAACTGGTTTAATTTTCACTGACCTGTTAGGTCACCGGGAAGAGTCAATAATCTACTCTCATTCTGTTGTCGATGAATGTTTCCTCCCTTTGAAAAAAGATCTCTTACCAATACTGATTTAGTAAGAGATGCAAAAGAGCCTGTGGAGACCTAGAGCCACTGTTTTTTTGGTGGTCTTATTCTCTAGGATTTTTCCTGATTGGTATGAATGGAAGAGGTCAAGAAGTGATGGCAGTTGTAGTGTCTGTTCTCACTCATGCAATGGATGTCTTCTATGGATAATAGGATTCTGTATGGGGAGTCTGGAAATCTGGGAAAGTTTTGTGGGCTTGCTTTCTTTTTTTTTTCTCTTGCCCTCACTCTCTGAACCACAGGTATGTATTGCTCAGTGCCTGACCATCAGCAAGGATGCTGGAATATGTGCAGCAGTGGCTGGGTTTATGTAGTTGCAGCTCTTCAAAGGTGCAGTGTTTGTTTGAAGGTCATAGGCAAGGTAGCATCACAAGTGTGTCTGTAGTCTTGATAATGTGACAGGGTGTTCCACTGCTGACCCTTATGGACAAAGCTGGTGAAGGGTCTAGAGAACAGGTCTTATGAGGAGCATCTGAAGGAACTAGGGTTGTTTAGACTGGAGAAGAAGAGACTGAGAGAAGACCTTATTGCTCTCTACAACTTCATAAAATGTGATGGAATGAGACAAAATGGCCTGAAATTGCCAGGAGAGGTTTAGATTGGATATTAGGAAAAAAATCTTTATGGAAAGAGTGGTCAGACATTGGCACAGGCTGCCCAGGGCGGTGGTGGAGCCACTGTCTCTGGAGGTGTTCAAGGAACCTGTGAACATGGCACTTTGGGACATAGTGGTCTTAGGTTGACTATTTGACTAAATGATTTTTAGAAGTCTTTTCTGACCTATACTCTTCTGTGAAGTATGAGCAGCTGAGCAAGAGAGGAACAAAAGGGTTCCCTGGTTTGGAGCTTTCCCCTAGTTTCAAATTAGCATACATCATGAGGCTGAATTTCCACCATACATGAACTCCAAATGAGTAGAGCTCAGACACTTCACATCACCCTGAAGGATGCTGTTGTACCTCTGCACAGCAACGGACAGAGACACTCACAGAACTGTAATTACTGGTAGCTGGGATGTTCTAGATGACCTGCTGTGGTTGTGCTGTCTTCTGTCTGCTCATTATTGATTATCTTTAATGTCATTGCCCTGTACTCACCTTTTATTTGCATTGCTCTCTTTCTGAGGCTAGAATGAGCAAACCTGTGGTCTGGCTCAAACAAAGTCATTTGAGCTGCTAGCAAACATACTGCTGTGGGGTCTTTGATAAAAGTCAGGAAAAAAAAACCAACCCACAACACTTTTTTTTTGGAGCTGTGGCTAATCTGAGCATTGACAGCTTAAAAGCTCTGTGTTGAGTTGGTACCAGAGAGAAAGCATATTTTGTTTTGATGCAGGAAAATAAATACACACTGCTGGTGCCAGACTAAATGTTCTTTTTGGGATATAGACTTGATTTTTCCATTCCCAGCCATTTGACACTGCACTAGCTCCATTAGCAGTAGTGAAATCAGTTCTGATTTACACCAGTGACAGGAAGATTAGGATCGAGATGTGTTTAAGCAAGACAAGTTCTCTCCTGAAGTACTGGGTTAACAAGGGTGCTAAATGTGAGTGTGGGAGTAATTAGGCAATAAAATGTGGTAGGCAGTGTGTTACTAGGGGGTTCTAACACATCTTGGGTGTTGCTGCAAGGCACCTGTTCAGAAGCAGAGGAGCTTTAATTACTTGAGTGACGCATGAGGCTGTTCCACTGCCGCTACTTCAGCAGGCTGGCAGGCAGGTTGCTTTGGACATCCCATTGTCTCAAAGCCAAGAAAATGAAAGCAGGCAACTCTTTACAAAGCCTTGTACTCCATTAAAGAGAGTTTTAGAGATTTCTCAGTTTTCTCTCTTGCCCTTTTAGCAGGAAACAGATTGTTCAGATGGTCTCCTTTTCACATGAGTTCAGCTACTTGCAGGAGCTCCTCCATCTCTCCTGGTCACAGGTTTCTGCATGCTGCTCCTCTTTAGATGGAGCTTGATTCTTGTGATAGAGTGAGCTCTAAAATCTGTGTGTCAGAGGAGGTGAGGATCAGTGTAAGGGCATAAGGTCATGATACCAGCGGCACATCCTCCAAAGCAGAACTAGTAGTTACCCAGCTGGTCAGGCATTGGAATAGGCTGCCCAGGGAGGTGATGGAGTCACCATCCCTTTAGGTGTTCAAGAAACATGTGGACGTGGCACTTGAGGACATGGCTTGATGGTTGTGATGGCCTTAGGTTGATGGTTGCATTCAATGATCTTAGAGGTTTTTTCCAACTGAAACAATTCTGTGATTCTGTTATTCTAACTGAGCAAGCACATCTGTTGAGCTCATTTCCTTCCACCCAGTGGCTCAATGTAAGAGCTGGCTGATGCCAGTGGCAAGGACTCATCATCAGCCGTTGCTGAGTGACATTTGACAACCCATCAGAAAGCTCTCTGCCTTTGTCCAGTCCCTGTAGCCATTTCACACTTTACCAGCATGTTTCCAATCCACAAACCCATTGTACCTACATACGTATTTGCTGTCACACTCATTGCGCTCAGATCTCTCACCACTTCCAGCCACAACATCTCTCCTCACCTGGGCTACTCCTCTCTTTTAGATTACTGCATGCATGTCATTAGCATAAAACATTCTTTAAAAAGAATATTCTAATTAAACCTCCATTTACCAGCTCTCTGCCATATGATTTTCATTCAGCCAGTTTGTTTATTGGTTTTGCCATCTTGGTTTCTTTGCTAGCTCGTTTTAACGTGTCCCATTCTTTCTGAATTAACTGACTTGTTCTCTTTTAAAGCAATGTATTTATATTGACACTTTATTAGAGAAAATTGCAACCTCTCTTACCCAGAGAAGCGATTACCTCTTGTGTTCTTAAAGTGCGTTAAATTAATTTCACAGTGTAATTGAAACCAAGGCAGAGGGCTTATTAATGGTTCTTTATCACCTGATACTCATTTTCTTCTTTCTTTAAAATGTGAGTTCTTGCAAATGAAAGAATGGAACTTTAATAATCACGATGAGGTACATTTTTATTTGTTTCCTTTTGTTTTTTCTTGTGCATGCTGCCTGGAACGATTTTGCTTGTTCTTAGCAGTAATAGGTAGGCAACAGGTGACCACGCGCAACCCGCCCAGCCTCTTGAGCACAGGTGATTATCAGGTCAGGAAAAGGAAAACTGTTCAAGCTTCCAGAAGTCTGAGCAGCATCGTGGCTTCTTGTTTCATGTTTGGTTTGCATGGGAAAATACTTTTACAGTTATTCTAACTACAGTGTAAGGGGGAGGGGACACTCCTCACATGGCACAGTCCTTGTGAAGAGATGCATGTACCGAGAGTCATCTGGAGGTCCAAACACCACTTCAGTCTCCACAGCAGCACTTGAGCAAGACTGAGGAGCCCTGTGGATCCCTTGCTGGCCCTTTGCAGAGGCTGAATATCTCCCTGAGCACACATGGAGATGATCTTGCATTTTTTAATTAAAATAGCTGTGGCACTTTCTGGGGCTGATTATTGCACTTGCTCTTTGACAGCTGAGTCCTGCTGTTGAGGAAATGATGACAGGAAAAGAAAAACTAGATTCCATCAATCCTCTGTATAGAAACTTCTGCTGGAAGCAGAGACATTGCAGAAGCAAGCCTCAGTAGCACTCACAGATCACTAGTGGGGAGGTTCACAACTTCTCCAGGGTTTTGCAAGTTTCCATCAGAATGAACTCGAAGGTCTGTTCCATAAACTTCCTTTGTGTAACAACAATAGCACCAGTGCCATCATGTCACTCCAAAAACACTTATATAAAGAGGAAACCCTGTCAGCTTGTGGAAACAGTTTCTTCTACTTCAGCCTGATGTGCATACAATGGCTTATTGGGATGTGATTAAGACAAAGGAAAATGTCTCAGTTTGAGGATGGATTATTTTTTTTGTTCCTCTCCCCATGCTGCATGATTATGCTCCTATCCAGCTATGACTTTCTCACCCAAGAATTATTTTAAGTGCACACGAGGGCAGCTGTAATGATACAGGAGCAAAAAAAAAGTACCAGGATGACTCTGGATTTCAAATGTTTAAGACTGAGAGAAACAGTCTTGCTTTGTTGTAGTGCTTCAGCACTGAGAAAGGGAACTTCCCTGGGAGATGAGTGCTTAATGATCCTGCGACCTCAGAAATGAACCTGGGTCTGAAAAGTGACCAGGGAAATCATGAGGAGGAGACTGCAAAAAATAAACCCAGTAGAAGATGAAAAGGAAAAAAAAAATCCTACTGTTCACACATGGTTTTGCTGCATGTGGAAACTATTCCTTTAGTAGGTCTTACTCCCTTAAATTCATTGATGAAGGCTCTGTTGCTTTTTGAAACATGTTCTGCTTTGGTAGACAGATAATGTATTTTATAAACAGATCTAATCCCACTTCAAATCTGTTTGCTGTTGCATTTTGTCTTCTGATACACTGGGATTTTATTCCTTTGACAGGTTTATTCTGTTTTGTGCTGTTTGTTTCAGTGTTTCATCACACTTTTTAAGTTGAATGCATGAAAATGCTTTTTTTGCTTTCCTGTTTTCCCCTGACCAAATCTCTGCCTTCTGATTTTATTTTTTTCTTTTTAGCATAAGTTTGTCTATCACCATAATTAATTGTTGATAACAGACTCAATTAAAGGGATTTAAAATGTTGAGTTTAGCAGCATCCTTAACCCAGGGAGATAATGAATTAACTTTGAATTAGTGAGGAACCCAGTGCAAAACTGGATGAGGTCATAAGTGACCTGAGTTTGATAACCTCAGCCCAGTTTCTAGAGGACATTGTCTGCCCTAGAGCTCTGCTGCACTGACACTTGATGATCTTTGAGGTCTCTTCCAACCTTGCTTATGCTTATACTGTGACAGACCCTTGTCTTGGGCTGGCCAATTAGTAAAGGTGATGAGAACAGAGAGGCACAATGTTTAAGGCAAAATTTGGGATAGCTTAGTGTTGTAGATATTAATAATTGATTATGGATTATGATTATTGTTTATATGAATATTATTTTTTTATTATTCATACTCAAAAATTCAGGAAAATTCCCTAAGATTCTTTGGATTCTCAGTCAACAGGAAGTAGTTGCACAAAGGGTAGTTATGAACATGGAATTAAACAGTTTAAACAATCAGAACTTGGAAAATAGGAACACAAAACCAGGAAAAATTCTAACTATGCTTATGGAGCCTTAGCATTAACTCTAGCAGAGGTACTCATGATGCCTTGGGCCCTGAGTAAGTTTCCTGTACAAGGATGCTTCCAAAACTCACAATAACGATCCCACAGTAAAATACAAACTATTCCAGGCAGAGGGAAGGAGAGAAGAAGAAGAATTGGTGCTAAGCTGCTAGTGCAAGCTGCAAACCCGTGGCCACCACGATTCCCAGTTAATGAGCCGCGACGGTGTCTAAATCACTCCCTGTTAAATACATCACCTTGAAGATGGAACTGGCCAACAGGCACTGGCAGCATTGCTCTGCCCAATGAATTCAAAGCTTCATGCCTCATGTGATGCAGGCATGTAGAGAGGCAGCACAAGACACCTGACACATGGTGCTAAGCTCTTAGCCCTCAAGGCTTTGCTGCTCCGTTGTTTGCCCATTCTACTCAACTCCTGGACCCACAACAGGAGGAGGAGAGCAAGGGTTAAACTGGCCTGGCAGGACACTTAGCAAGAGTAGATTGAAAACATCACCTCTGTAATTCAGAGCATCCACTGCTGGCATATGCTGGGTCACTTCAGAAAAGAAAAAAGATGATGATCACTGAGTGACTCAAGTCCTCCTGGAATCAAACCAGGCATGGTTTTGCCTGGAGTGCTATGGGGGCTTGTCCCTTTACAGCACCTGGTGGTGTGAAAGGATGCTGTTGGCCCTGTGCTGTTTGGCAGGAAGGAATGATATGCATGTCCTTTTGAAGCTGTCTGCACAGGGGTTGAGAGATGGGACAGAGGAGGGAGCAGCACAGGTGGAGGAGCAGGAGAAGGGCCATTAAGTTTTAGAGTACAGCAGTGTTACATGTTTCTCACCTTCGTATGCTTACACCACCTCATTTGGGCAGTCTTCTCTGTTTCCTAATATCTGGAGTTGCTCTCTAAGACGTATCAGCCACTAGTCATACCCTCTTACCACTTCAAAAATTCTTCATAAACATTACCCATGTCAATACCCTTAAATAACACTTCCAAAAGCACAACAACCCAAGGCTATCACAAATACATCTGCTTCCTTAAATAGTTTTTTTCCCAGTGAGTCAATGTTCAGAAACAATTATTGTTAATGCATTAGCTTCTCAGTTTCTACCAGGAACTGGACATTTAAAAACTATGTGGCAGCATTAGGATATGTGACAATGTCACAAGAGAGGCAGGTGTGAAAGAGACTGCTTCTTAATACCACTCTAGAGGAGAAGGCAAATCTTCATTCAGGGCATGCCTGAAAGTGCTGCTTCAGTTTGGTAAAGTACGGGAAGTTTCCAGGTGTTGTATGCAGCACACGCAGAGCCTGTACACACAGACTCCCCAGTGCCCTGCCCATATGACTCCTTTTTTTTACTGGGAGATGGTGAGGATCCTGCTTTGCATGCTGCTCACCCAGCTCCAGGGCCAAGGCTTATCAAGCATGGGTTTGTATTGGGCCCATCAGAAAGATGGGGACAACCTTTCTAGCATGGCCTGTTGTGACAAGACAAGGGGGTGGTGGTTTTAAGCTAAAAGAGGTAGATTCAGACTAGAAAGAAGACAGACATTTCTTTACACTAAGGATGGTGAGATACTGGCATAGGTTGTCCACAGAAGTGGTAGATGCCCCATCCCTGGAGCCATTTCAGTTCAGCTTGTTTAGGACTCTTAGCAACCTGCTCTAGCAGTCTGCAGGAGAGTTGGTCTAGAAGAGGTCAAAGGTCCCTTCCATTCCAAACCATTCTGTGATTTCATAGACCTCTGTCATGCTTGAAGCACATTTGACCAGTCTAGGCTCTAAAAGTGGGCTTATCTCAGTATTTGCTTCATATCCACCTTTGGACTTGCCTCACTGGCTTTGTAATTTCTGCAGCTGATGTGGCTGTGGATTTTTAATGATAAGCATAATGAGGGCAGAGTAACTGCTTAGAGGGCAGTTCAATTAGTTTTTGTTCATGGAGTGCAATGAGCCCACTCTTCATAGCATTGTCCTGAGTTGTGAAGATTTGCCTCTGTCAATCAAAAGATCACATGTAAAGGGTGAGTGCAAGAGAGGGGACCCAGGCTTTTCTCAGCCATGCCTGACAACAGGACAAGGGGCAGTGGGTGGAAGTTGAGGCATAGAAGTTCCATGGAAGCATGAGGAAAAATTTCTTCACTGTGAGGGCAATGGAACACTGGAGCAGGCTACCCAGGGGGGTTGTTGAGTCTCCCTCTCTGGAGATAGTCAAGATCCACCTGGATGTGTTCAAATGTGATCTGCTCTAGGTGATCCTGCTCTGGCAGGGGAGTTGGACTTGCTGGTCTTTTGAGGTCCCCTTCCAGCCCCTAACCTTCTGTGATTGATCTCCCTGTGTCTAAGACCATAAAAAACTAAGTCACGTCTGTAAATGTGAACTTGTCATAATGGGAATTTTACTTGTTCTCCATTTTAATATTTTCAAGGAATATTCTAAACAGAGGCAAAAGAGGGGAGTTAAAATTGAAACACCAGGTCACCTTCTGAACCACTGCATCACTTGTAGGCATCACAACAGCTGCTCATTGAACTCTTCTTTCAAGTCAATGTAATAACCTCTCTCATTCTGGGGGGAGCCATTTATCTGCCTTTAGCACAAGTGAAGTGCCTCTGCTCTGAAGAGAGAGAAAGAAAAACAGGAGAAAAGCAAAGCCTTTGTGGTGGATTTGCCTGGGATCTCCAGAAACAATTATTCTCTTGGTGCTGTTTCTTAATTCTCATTCACTTTAGTAATGCTAATCTTGGTTCCTTGCTGTGTGTTTACCCTCCTCCTCCTACTGATTCAACCTGGATGCCTCATAATCCCTCATAAAAATTCTTCTCTCTTCCTCTCCAGAACTGCTTTGTTGTGCTGCTCTCTTGGCTTAGAATATGATTGAAAACTTTTGGCTCCCATCATTCTTTCCATTATTTTTAATTTTTTTTTTTTTTTTTAAAGACAAGAGAATGTCTCATTGTAGCCATAAACCTCTGGTGTTTGCAATCTTCAATAGCTGGAGGAGGAAGACCACTGTGGTGATGTTATGCATTGTGATACTGTTGATGGAATTAAGTTTTTTAGTGAATTACAGAAATAGCCAAAGTGGAGTCTGCCTTTCAGATTTGATGAGCTGTTTCACTTTGTTGCCTTGTGATATGCTGATGCACTGGCATCATGGAGAGGTTTTTCTTAGTCCCAGTGCTCTGGTACACACTGCTGAAGGTTCCACACTGGTCTGTCTTCCACAACCCATGCATGCAGTTGACACAGAGAGCTGTTGCTGGGTTGTGCTGGCTAACAGATATTCTTTATCAAGATGTAAAACAGTGTCCTTCCACCTTTAGTTCAACTTTATTTGTCAGTTAGGCATTGGAATGATGTTCCCAAGGGAAGCAGTGGATTCATAGAATCATAGAATGGTAAGGTTGGAAGGGACCTCAAGGATCATCTAGTTCCAACCCCCTGCCATAGGCAGGGACACCTCCCACTAGTACAGGTCACTCAAGGCCTTGTCCAACCTGGCCTTGAACACCTCCAGGGAGGGAGCATCCCTGGGAGGGGAGGGATTCCTCTACACTGGACACTTTTAAGACTCAGCTTGACAGGTGCTGGGCTGTTTCCTTTAAATTTTACTACTACCTAGAAAGGTTGGAACAGATGATCCTTGAGGTCCTTTCTAACCTGGCATTCTATGGTTTATCATTCCTGGAGGTCCCTGTCTTCCCTCATGTTTGCCTATCAGAGACTATATTCCAGAAGTTTAGGTATAATCAGGAGCTGAAAAGACAAAGCAAAATATTTCTACTTGCAGAGGTACTTTAGGCATTTGCAGGCCACTTGCATAGAAAACACTGTTAAGAAGAAGAAAAAGAAAAAAAAAAAGAAGAAAGGGAACTCATGTTTACAAATGATTTGAGAATAACTATCTTTTGAAAAGAAGCCCCTAGGTCTGTTAGGAAGTTCTGCATTCAGTGTGCTACCTGTCCTCTATGTGCTACAGAGAAATTACCCTAATTGAGCAGCTCATTTGAACTCTTAATGACTTTGAACCCATTATTTTTTTTTGTCTGGGTTAAGTAATGTTTTGAAGTAATTTCTCTAATTGGTTTTTGTTTCAAGAGTGACTGTCTAAAAGAGTTGCATTTATGGAATCATGGAATTATTTCAGTTGGAAAAGACCTTTAAGATCATTGAGTCCAACCATTCTCTAACTCTGCCAAGTCTGCTGCTAAACCACATCCATCAGCACTACATCTCTGCCTCTCTTAAAAAACCTCCAGGGATGGGGATTCAGCCACCTCCCTGAAGAATCTGTTCCAGTGTTTGAGAACCATTTCAGTCAAGAAGTTTCTTCTAATGTCCAACCTCACCCTCTCCTGCAGCTTAAGGCTGTTTCCTCTCATTCAATCACTTGTTACTAGGGAGAAGCGACCACCCCCAGCCTGGCTCTAACCTCCTTTTAGGGAGCTAGAGAGAGAATATCTCCCCTGCACCCCTTTTCTCCAGGTTAAACAACCCCAGTTTCCTCAGCTGCTCCTCAACAGACCTGTGTTCCAGACCCTTCAGCAGCTTCATTACCCCTCTCTGTACACACTCCAGCACCTCAGTGTCCTTCCATGTAGTGGGGTGTCCAAAACTGAACCCAGTATTTGAGGTGCATTCTCACCAGTGCTGAGTACAGGGGAACAATCCTTGCCCTGGTTCTTCTGGTCAAACTATTCCTGACAGAAGCCAGGATGCTGTTGGCCTTCTTGGCCACCCAGGCACACACTGGCTCATCTTCAGCCAGCTGTCAAGCAACACTCCACCAGATCTTTCTCTGCTGGGCAGCTGTCCAAAACTTACTGATGGTTGTGCTGCCACTTCCATCTTAGGGCTTTGTTCTTTATGCCCCACCAGCTGGAAATCTCACATAAATACCCATCTTTTCCTCCTGCCTGTGGCTCTTTTGAATTCTTCTTTTCTTTCTATTTACACTTGTTAATGCAATATTGCAATTACTGCTTTAAGTAATGACTGTTTCAGATTAGAGTTTGTGAAAGAGGTCTCAGAGAAGAAACTTGTGGTACCAGTCCTGCTTTGCTTAATGCACTCAATCATCCTTTCCTGGATGTTCTTCTGTGTGCCACCTCCACAGAGAAAGTCACACTGTGCCCTGGTGGCTCATTGTTTCCAAAGAATGTATCTGTGCATAGGATGCTGGGTGAAAGATTGCCATGGTTATCTTTCTCTTAGCTGCTCTGGCTGTTTCTGTCCCTCCCATCCTTATCCCTGAAAGGCTGCTTGTTCTGGTGGAACTGACACAAGGAGCAGTCCAGAAATGTGAGTCCTCCATGCAAGGTGCAGTCCTCATCCTATGCCTGTGATGCCAGAGGCATATCCTTAGTCTTTACAGATCCATAAAGGGAATAATTTATTACTTACCTTGAGTGAGCTTTAAGGGGATTTAAAGTAGACATGAGCAGCACTCTAGGAGTACATATGAAGGCTGCTAAGTAATGGTTTTTTCACTTTCTTAGCATTTTGAGAAGGTTTTCTTTAATTATGGTGCAAAACCTTGAGTTTAGGCTAGTGGAATCACCTACAAACCATCTCCCAGCTCCAACAGTTTTGTGAACAGAAACACTTTAGTTGGAGACATCATTTGTAAGGCTTAGTTCTGGAATACAAATGGCAGCCCTTTATGCTGAAGTTAATTTTGGATTTCCAAATTCTTTTATCAGCTACTGCAGGGCCAGCTTTACCCATGATCTGAGGCAAGGAGGAATTAAAAAAGTTGGAATTGGCAAGGAACTGGCACAACATGAAATAATGCTCCCTGTAGCTGCATCTTACTGAACTGTTCGAGGATTTAGGTATACATGAAGCTACAGAGTGTATTACTAAAAAAAAATAAATCAGAACTTGATGGTCTATAAACCTGACTGATGAGACAGGTGATTTTGGGAAAGCACCCATTTACCCCTGCTCTGCTCTCTTTGTATCTCCACAGCATAACCAGAATGGTCTCTCCCATGAGTGTCCTGCACATAATATGTTCTGTTTCCCTGCAGAATGCTGGATCTCTGGGAATCACAGAATGGTTTGGGTTGGAAGTGACCTTCAAAGGTCATCTACTTCAGCCCCCTTGCAGTGAGTAGGGACACCCTCCACTAGATCAGGATCAAAGACTTGTTGAGCCTGACCTTGGCTGTCTCCAGGGGTGGGGCCTCTATTATCTTGAAAGGGTTTGGGAAAGCAAAGTAAATTAGGTTGGTGAGAGAGGACTAAAGTGTTGAGCTCTGAGTGTAAAATGGAGTGCTGGGTAATGCCTGTGAAAGGCAGATTGATGCCACTGGTCAGGCTTCTGGGCAAGTACATCTTGTACAGCACCTAAATGTATCTCAGAAAGCAGGAGCCTGGCCTAGCAGGTAATGCTCAGGTAGGGAGCCCAAGGACCTGCAGTCCTCACTTCTCTGGCGCTGTCTTCTGTCATCTGCCTTCCTTATTTAGAAAGGAAGCTTAGGGCAGAAAATTGTCCTACTTCTTGTTAGTATGGGTAATGGGGTCCTGCCCTTAGCAGGGGCTCTGGGTGCCACTGAAATACATACAGTAATAACAGTGCTGACCTGTTCTATATCCTATTATTCCAGGATCCAGCTTCAGTTACAAGAAACAATTTATTCTGGGAAATGTGGTGGAAGTAATCACTAGAAAATGTGGTCATAGTTTATTTCCTTTCCCTTTTAATGTCAGCAGTATAGAAACATTGTTTTTGAGAGGGAAGAAGGTGGCCCCTCAAGTGCAATAGTACAGAGCTTTCCAAGTGGATTTACAGATACTTGCAGGAAAAGACTGTTTGAGCAACTTTTATGGACTTCTGTGCTCAGAGCATGTGAGATCTGCTTGCATGGTGGTAAAGGAGAGACAAAACTGAATCCTAGAAGTGTGTTCCTCTGAGTCACCTTCTGCAAGTACAGTAGCAGGCAGAGACCTCCTTCTGCCACAGCAAAAACATTCTTACCTTCAGCTGCTGGTAGGAGTAGAAGCAACCCTGGCAGAATGAAGCATCTACATGGAGAATAGGGCAGGATGGCAGGAAAACAAGGGACTTGTGTGGTTGTGTTGCATTGAAAAGCTTTAAGGATCCAAGACCCAGGAATTTACTGATGCTGTCATATTATCAGTTTCTAGATGCTATTAGCTGAGACAACTTACAAATGGTTGGACTGGTAGCCTAAAGGAATTGTTGGCCTTTGCCAAGATAGACAGAAAGAGTTACACAGACGATTCAAGTGTTTCAGTCACCACAGTGTGTAGGTGTCAGGGTGGATAAGAGGCTTTTATTCTCTTCCAGAACTGCAGCAGGCTACAGTGAGATGAGAAATACCAGATGAAAACATGCAGGCCATACATTGCCTGTAGTAACAAGCAACAGCCTAGCATAATCAACCCCATCTGGTGGATTGGAAGATGGAGGTGACAGCACAGTGTTACCTTTTTCTTCACATGACTCACAACTCCTGAGGGTATTCAGAGGGTACAAAACTGAGGGGGGTCTGAGCATGCGTGTTGGTGGTTGAAAACCATCCTCCAACAGCTGTTATATAGGATAACTGCAACTCAAATGAAGGATAAATTGGAATACTTTTGAGTGTCACTTCAAGTAAATAGAGTTTTAGCCATGTTTAGGGAGAAATCCTCGACACAAGGAGGATATGGACCTGATGGAGTGGGTCCAGAGGAAGGCCTCGAAAATGATTCAGAGGAGTGGAGCACCTCTGCTACAAGGACAGGCTGAGGAGGGCAGGTTTGTTCAGCAGAAGAGAAGACTTTGGGAAGACTAATAACAACCTTCCAGTACCTGAAGGGAGCTTACTACAAGGCTGGAAAGGGCCTGTTTCCAGAAGCCTGTAGTGATGGGACAAGGGACAATGGTTTGAAATTAAAGAATGGATTTAGGGCATTAGGAAGACATTGTCTACCATGGAGGGTAGTGGAACACTGGAACAGGCTGCCCAGGGAGGTAGTTGAGGCCCCATCCCTGGAGGTATTTGAGCTGAGGCTGGACAGAGCTCTGTGCAACCTGATCTAGTGGAGGATGCTCAGTGCAGGAGGGTTGGACCAGATGACTTTTTGAGGTCCCTTCCACCACAGACTATTCTGTGATTCTGCTTTGTTGTGTGACAGTGTTGGGGTCACCTTACTCCTGGTCTGTAGCTCACCACTTTGGGCAGGTTTGCTCCAAGTTTGTAAGAGATGTCATCAAATAAGGGTGGTGATATGCAACTGACAACCTGATTTGATTTTCACACTCAGGAGTCCCAATAGTTCCTTTCAGACATGCAAGCACACTGCTGGACACAGCAAAGCAATAGAACTGTCAGGGGCAAAATGCTGACTGTTACTTGTGTGCTTGAAGCAGACAGGTTTTGGTTTTTTTTTTGCTTGGTAAATAGTGTTTTGCAGTGGCAAACTAGATTAACAGCAAGAAAAATGAAATCATATTTTTATCACTGCATGTGGTGAGTTGACTTGGTTTGCATTTCTTGTGTCAGTGTTCTGTATGTACTCTTGAAAATATGATAAGAGGAGAATGCAATGTTTTATTCAAGATCAGGTCCTCATCCCTGAAGTCCATTAACTAAGGTCCTCTTCAGAGCTAGGAAAAAGCCCCGTGTTCAGTGATATGATGAAAGTATTTCAATACATGTGCAGTTTAACTTGTGCTAGATGGGCAAAAGAATAACCCTGTGAGGCTTTCTGCTGCCTCACCAACACAGGCACTTGCCACCTGCACCAGGACAGCTTAGGAGCTGACTTGCTGAAAAGCAGCTCTGCAGAGAAGGACTTGGGGGGACTTGGTGGCAAGTTCACCATGAACCAGCAGTGTGCTCTTGTGGCCAAGAAGGTAAATGGTCTCCTGGGGTGCAGTAAGAAGAGTGTGACCAACAGGTTGAGGAAGGTTCTCCTCACCCTTTACTTTGCCACAGTGAAGCCACGTCTGGAGTACTGAGTCCAGTTCTGAGTTCTGCAGTTCAGGAGAGACAGGGAACTACTGGAGAGAGTCCAACAGAAGCTGCAAAGATGCTGAAGGGCCTGGAGCAGCTCTGTGAGTAGGAAAGGCTAAGAGCCTTGGTGGTGTTCAGCCTGGAGATGAGCAGCCTGAGAAGGAAACTTCTCAATACTGATAGGTTTGAGATGAAAATTACAACTGCTTTTAATACTCCTGATTCTTGGTGTATGCTGAGTGCTTCAGAAGAGTCATTTCTCCACTACAGTGCAATACAGATGAAATATCAGACTCTGTTGCATTACATTGGGATTTTACACCCTCTTGCTGCTCTGAATTACCTGTCATTAGCTCTTAATAAAAGCAGATATGGTTAGATGGACAATTGTCTCTTGCAGTTTGATTGTAGGTATGTTGTTAGGCTTTCAAATGAAATTTCAAGTAGGTCACTGCACAGGTTTTCTACAAATTCTCTTTTTATCTCCTTCCTCTCCCCTCCATCTTTTAAGGAGCTTCCACCCAGAATTCCAATGCAGTGGAACCAGAGAAACAAGTTGACAGCACAGTGAAAATGGCTGGAGTTATAGCTGGGCTGCTGATGTTTGTCATTATCCTTTTGGGAGCAATGCTTACCATCAAGAGAAGGTAAGTTTCTGCTTTGCTTCCATCTTGGACCTTCTGGCTAGAGTGTTGTTACTTCAAGGAAAAGAATACATTCTGTGGAGTTGCCCAGAGTGGTGGTAGATGTCCCAACTCTGAAACCATTGGAGGTCAGGTTGTCTGGGGCTCTGAGCAACCTGCTCTTGTTACAGATGTCCCTGTTGACTGCAGGAGGGTTCAACTAGGTGACCCTTAAAGCTCCTTTGCAACTCAAACCATTCTGTGATTCTATGGATGAGATGTCCTTTGGAGTAGCCTTCCCAAAAGATGTAATTCTGCTAAACTGATCACATGTGTCCTGCCTACTGTGAATTCCTGTCCAGTTCACTGAAGATATGGGCAATGCAGATTTTTTTTAATCCTTTTTTTTTTTTTAATTTTTAATGTGCAAACAATTCAGATTTCTGAATTTATTTATGTCTATGTGTTCTGTGGTCACATCTCCTGCACTTCTGTTCAATGTCAAGCCCAAACAGTGTAGGCATTGCTGATTCCAGTCCATGGGGAGCTCTTCAATTTATAAGCAGACAAAAAATCAAATGCCTCCAATGAAAACCAGACGTATTTGCCTGACAGAGGAATTCCCAAGGTAGTGCTGCCCTGAGCTGGCTCTCAATGCAGTGTCCTTGTCCTTCTGTGGAACTGGTCTCCAAAGCAGCAATGTTTAGTGAATTTGAATGCAACAGCCCATGGGCAGAACTTTGTGATACCTGGCATTGCCACAGGCTCTCTTATCCTGGGCATCTTTTGCCAAAATCAAAGCTAGAAAGGAGGTGAGTGGGAGTTTTAGAAGTATAAATTCTGTCCTCTTGCTTTCTGGAGCTGGAAAATTACATTTTCCTGTGTCATTTCCCTGCTCCCGGTGCAAACAGATAAAATCCCTGCAGCTCTCTTGGCCTGTTTGCTGTTGTTTGTAAGAAAGTTTCCCACAGGGATACACACTATTATAAGATATAAACTTTCCCCATGTAGAAGCTCTAGCAGTGCAGAAGGAGGTTTTGGAGGCTTGATCACCCCAGGTGTGTGCAGCACACCTCCAGCATCGCTGACAGACCTATTGATTGCATCTGGTGCCCACTGGGTCTCCCCTCAGTGGGCACCACCAGTCATGTCCACTTAGGGCTTGCAGCTGCCTATGAACAAGTGTTCCCTGAAGATGAACTCAAGCCTGTCAGGATCATTTCATTCGTAAACTGATGTGAATTTGGACCAGCTTTTTTACAAGGAGGGGCTTCTTTGGACCTCAGGTAGATTGAGGCACAGCTGAAAGCTCGCAGTTGTCCAAGGCTGTGGTTTTAACAGCAAAGTTCTCTCTCTCTTTTGCAAGCAGAAATGCTGGGAGCTTAACCTCCTGCATTCCATTTTTACATTAACCTTACTTTAAAAGAGTTCTGCTTTTCACTTCACTGAGGCCAATGCTTCAGTGTGCAAGACAGCATAATCTTGGCAAGGCAACAATGTAGAAAAAGAAATTAATTAGGCAAACTCGAGGCTTTTTCTTCAAATGGAGTTGGAAGTTATCACAGAGACATTTGTTCATGGTCCAGGGCATCACAGTTCATTGGTAATAGGCACAGTAGGGGATTTCCTGAATGAAGCATTTTGTTAATTGGCGCAAAGAGCGAAGGAGAGGGAGGAATTAGAGATGGCAACACTAAGAGAAGGCAGGCAGTGGTGTGTGATTAGCATAAGGCAGATCATTAGAGGCTGCTTTTGGTTGAGCTATACCAAATCAATGTATTCTTTCAACCCTTTCCTGTGAAAGACATGAGCAAGTGTCACTTGGCTCATAGAATGGCCATGGTTGGAAGGAACCTTAGAGATTATCTGCTTCAACCTCCCTGACCACTGCGAACGCTCTAGAGACTGACACATTTCTGGGGACTGGCCACAGAATCACAGAATGGCTTGAGTTGGCTTAAAGATCATCTTATTCTAATCCCCCTGCCATGGGCAGGGATACCTCCTGCTAGCCCAGGTTGCTCAAAGCCTCATCCAGCGTGGCCTGCATCAGGAATAGTGTGGCCAGCAGGAGCAGGGAGGTCATTCTCCCCCTGTACTCTGCACTGGTTAGGCCACACCTGGAGTACTGTGTCCAGTTCTGGGCCCCTCAATTTAAGAAGGACATTGAGGTGCTTGAGCGTGTCCAGAGAAGGGCAACGAGGCTGGTGAGAGGNTGAATTTGTTAACTATGATAGTGGTAAGAGAGATAAGTTAAGGCAGCCAGAATGTTTATGCAGTGGAAAATGTGGGTTTGGCTTTATATTTCTCATCCAGAAGCTTTAGTTGAACCTCAGGGTCACTTAAAGTCTGCTGAAGCTTCTGTATATGTGTATCTGTGTAAAAATTGTGTGTATACAGAAACCACTGGTTTAACTGTACCTGCTTTACAGGATCTAAGAATCAAACACATTGACAAAATTAGTGAGTTTTGGGAGCCCACTGGCTATGTGAGTTCCATGTTTGCAGCCTGTAGTATCATTACATGTACAGGGACACACAAATTGCTGGCACATAATTCAGCTTGTTAAATTTACAGGTACTCACATAAGGCAATGCTGCTTGCTTTCTTTAATGGGTATATACCTTGAAATAGCTTAATTTTTATTGTGTCATAAAATTCCTGGTTCTCTAAGGAGCTTGGGGTTTTGTCCTTAATGTTAGTTAAATATATTTGAGTAATAGACACTACAGGACCAGATAGTAGAAACAAGCTGAAACAAACCCAAAATATTTGTAAAGTTGTTTTCTGGAGAAAATACCCTTTGACTTTGCACCCACAAAGGATTAGGTTTTGGTCAGTTCTGATTTCATCTGGACAGTTTTAACCCCAGGGTAATTGTGACTTGCATGTCCCTGGAGTGAAGAATGTGACACTTTCTAGGCTTGTGGGTTTGAGCAGACAAAGCCTGCACTGACCCCTTTAAGTATAAGACTGAATAAATAGGATCAGACAGCCTGTCATGGGTGCACTGTAAATAAGTTCTTTAAACTGCTGTTGGTAGCAAAAAAGGAGATTTGGGGCCGGGTTGGGTGTAGGATTAGTTCCTTCTATGAAAATTCAGCTTCTTATTCTGGGTGAGGATTTAGGTTGTTACCTTAAACTAATTAAGTAAAACCCAAAAGCCTCTTGAGCAGGACATTCCCAAGCTGTAGGACAGAATGAAGAAAGGGACATTTGCACAACCAGTGACCTGTGTCCCTTCTGTGTCTGTATTAAGGTGGATGACAGGCAGGGTTTTTGGGTCATGCAGTGCAGTCTGGGATCAGATCATGTTTTTTAGTGATCCCAATCTGACCAGTTTTAACAACTGGATTTGAAATATTCTTTCAGGAGTGTTTATATCAGATGGCAGATTTGAGAGGATTTGAGCCAAAATGGCCTATCCAGTTCCAAAATATAATCCTTCCTTCTACTCTCTTCCTTTACGTTCTAATCCTGATGGAAAAAAAAAAAATCATTCTGAGCTTTCCTCTGCAGCCTTGAGGAGTAAGCAGGTTTTTAACAGGAACTGAGCATCTCATGTGGTCATGTCTGATGGCCAGGACATGAGAAAAACAGCAAGTGCAGCAAGATGTTGGACTAGATAACCCTTGGAGGCCCCTTCCAACCCAAACCATTCCATGTTCAACAGAATAATCACAGCTGATAATGCTGTGTGAAACCTAGCATTGCTCTGTCAGAGGGCTTGGTTTCATGGAATGATTTGGAGGATGTAGGAGGCTCATCTGCATGGAGTCATTTGGAGGATGTAGGAACCTGGTTTATTTTACACATCCTGATGATGTTTTCCATTTGTGTAGAGCTTCAGAGAAGCTTGGAATACCACAGTGAAGCTCAGTGGCAATCACTGTGCTTAAGTGATACATTGCTGTGACACGCAGAGTTTCTGGGTTTCAGGAGATAATAGTGTGATGTTAAAACACATTGAGGTGTACCCAGGAATTGGTGTCATTCAGATCACTTGGCATATATCAGGAAGCTGGCAAGAATTTGGGGGTTTGTAGTACAGGCCACCACCAGGCAAAACATGTCATTTCAGAGTAATAATCCTTTTGAACAGCTCTAAGTCACTGTTCTTTCTCCAGTGTGTGCTTAAAAAGAAGGATGTTGGTGTACAGAGAGTGACAGTCCTGTATCTGGTCTCACGTGGTTATGGGAGCTGTGTTCAGGGCAACCATAAAAGTGAACACTGGAACCCTGCATTTATACTCCTAAGCACTTCCTTGCAGGTGTAGTATCTTCAGGGATGGGGTTTAAAGTGATGTTGTTTTTCCCTGGCTTGACCATAGCTGCTGCTTTCAAAAGGCTCCCTTGTGCCTTGTATCTGTAATAATCACAGAATCACAGAATGTTAGGGGTTTAGAAGGGACTTTGAAAGATCATCCAGTCCAACTCTGCTGCTAGAGTAGGATCACTCAGGGCAGGTCACACAGGAGCTCATCCAGGCAGGTTTTGAATGTCTCCAGAGAAGGAGACTCCACAACCTCCCCGAGCAGCCTGCTTCAGGGCTCCAGTGCCCTCGCAGTGACAGTTTTTCATTATGTTCATATGGAACCTCCTCTGCTCCAGTTTGCACCCATTGCCCCTTGTCTTATCTCTGGACATGACTGAGAAAAGACTGGCTTCTTCCTCCCCTCCCTCACCCTTCACATCTTCATGAACATGAATGAGGTCACCTCTTGGTCTCCTCCAAGCTAGAGCCCCAGCTGCCTCAGCCTTTCCTCAGAAGGGAGATGTTCCACACATACCTCAATCATGTGCTATATCCATTGTGAAACAGCTTTTTCAAAGACCTTTGCCAGCAAGAAAGGGAAGAGATCACCTCTTAAGTCAATGCTAAGTCTTATTTTGTGGCACTACTTGGAACCATCAAAGTGTTCTGAAATGTATTGTTGAAAAGCTCTAATAGAAGGTCTTTAATCCCAGCCACTCAGAAAGCTAATGCATACCCCAGTGATTATCTATAAATATGTGGTGATGCTTGAATGGCTAATGAACTATTTGCCTTTTAGAGCTGTGTGGAGCTTGATTTCTCATTACACAACTTGCTCATTGTCTAAATATTCCAAAACTGTGCTGTGCTTACATTGTCACTTTCCTATTTTTTGTTATTTAGCTCTTATATATTTCTTTCCATATCAAAAACATTAAAGCACTTCACGGGCAAAGTTAAGTCTCTTTGTTGCTGAGAAGGCAAAGTTAAGGAGGACAGAGGTGAAGGGATTTATTCATGGTGACACAAGTCAGCAGTACAAGTAGAGACACATCCTGTGCTTGTATCCCAGATCAGTCTCCATTCACAGAATCACAGAAACATCCAGGTTGGAAAACCCCCTCAGAATCACCAAGTCCAACCTAGAACCCTACTCAACAAGATGCACCTTAAACCATATCCCTAAGCACCACATCCAAACCACCCTTAAACACATCCAGGGTGACTCTACCACCTCCCTGGGCAGCTCATTCCAGTGCCTGACTGATGCATAGTGTGGGAGAACAGTGGCTCACTAGAGCTGCTGGAGCTACTGTTCAGATTCTTCTCTAAAAGGTTAGTTGGGTTGCACATTATGCTTTTCTCCACCATTTAAAACAGATTATTTCTTCTTTTGATCAACCAGGTGCATTATTATTAGCAGAGTTCACTTCCACATTGTTGAGTGCACACTGTGTGCATAAACCTTTCCACCACCCTGAATAATTTGAGCATTAAGAACACTTCATGGAGTTCAACACAATTTTCCTGCTCTTCAGTGACCACTAGCATGTGCAAGCCTCTAGCACAAATACTTTGTATATGAAAGAAAAAAATTAATCCTAGAGTTCAAATAAGTCTAATGATGTGTTTTTTTCTCTTTTTGTTTTTTTTTCTTTTTTTTTCTCCTTTTGGATATTTTGTTCCTCTGACTGGCCCTCGATCTTCAGAAGAAATGCATATTCCTACTCCTATTACTTGTAAGTACTTGGCTGGGGATGATGTTTCTTGATGTTACCCTGTGGTAATTTGTGCTTTGTTACATTCTTTTCTTTTATCACTTTTTTTTTTTCCCCCAGTTTACCATTCCATTTATCCTTGTCCTCTCCAGCAGCTTGTGTTTTATCTTCCCACTTTCACATGGTTGTGTTTTCCCCTGGTTTACCATCACACCTGTCCACAGACATGTCAGTTATGGTTTATAGTCCTGCAAGTGGACAAATAGGGTGTAGCCAACTGCACCTCTCATCATTGTCCATGGTTATTTAGCCAAACTGCAGGGAAATTCACACCTGAAAGCTACTGTTGGGAATTTCTCGGCCATGGAAGTAAGTGTTTTTAAAAAGTAAAATTTCTGACGACCAAGACTTGACATTATCTCAGCAAACATCCCTGCTCCTGGAGTTGCCAGGTTTCAAGTGTCAGTTCAGACCACTGGATGATGAAGTGGTTCAGATTTTCAGATCTAAATCACCTGTCCAGTCCTAATGACAATGCTGCATAATTAAGGCAGTTGTTAAGGCGCATGGAAATGCTTCACACATCAGTACTTCCAGGGCCATCTGTTGCCTAAAGATTGAGGGGCTGGAAAGTAATCAGGGCCAAGCTGTTTCTGCCATGATAACAGTTGTCTGAGGATCAGGAGGAGGAGAGGACTGCATCAATGATCTGAGGAGAAAGTCCTGGAGAACTGAGTTGGATGCCTTCGCTGCCATCAGAGGGCTGGAGAGGGATGTAGAAGGCAACTGTTACTGCTGAGGCAAACAGGTCTGCCCTCTCCATCTCTCAGCAGTAGCCATATCACTGACCTAAAGCTTTCCCTCAAAAGCAGCAACCTGTCAGACTGTCCAGGGCTCTGACATTGACAAAACAGGGCCATGTCTGCTCTGCTAGCCACTTGTGCTTGCTACCCAGGGCACCCTCCTCCATTACCTGTTCCTACAGTTCAGTTTGGCTTGATGCTGTGACTGTCCTGTGGACATGTTTGGAAGATGTTTAGCAGGTCAGTGAAATGAATGCATTTATGTTCTGCCATGTCAGTAGAAATTGACTTCTTTGCTATGTGAGCTGATTTTAAACCTGAAGATCAGGGCAGAGGAGTTCATCATACATGCCACCTCTGGGGGTAATTGTGCCTTCTTGATAATCTGTCAGAAAATAACTGAAAGAGGAGTGTTCCCCACATGCTAAGTGTGTGAGGAGCTTAAAGACACCATAATGAGCCTTGCCATTGCCCAGCTACAGAACTGTAAATGCAAAGTAACTCCATTTCCTCTAGACTTCCACTGGTTCACCAAGAATGGAATTTGACCTGAAGAAGTCAGATGTCAAGAGACGTTTAAGTATTGAAGCTGAGGATGATTGTAACATGCAGGTGCTGCTAGCTGGTTGCATTTCTTGCTACAACCTTTCCTCTTCTGCCTCTTTCTTATGAACTTCAGAAAAGTGCCCTCAGCAGTGTTTCACTGTTTGGGTTTCCTTAACAACCAGTCAGCACCATTGCTGGAAGAACTCAATCCCCAGTTGGCCATTATGATTTTTAATTCTTGCAACAGACACTGTGTGGTCAGAATGTTCCCTGCTTTATTCTGATTCAAGATTTGTGTATTTCAAAAGATGAATCAACTTCTGAGCCCTGCCTGACCCCTTCATACAACTGCACAACAAGATTGCTTTAAGCAGTCAGCTGAGGATTACTCTGCTACAGAGGAAGGCAGGCTGTTATTAAGTGGTCTCTTTGCTGTCTTGTAATGGCTTTTGTGGACCATTTTTCTCTGGGAACAGGAGAGTGACTTAGGAAAAGTAAAGAGGCAAACCTCTGGAGGTCACCCAAGCTGGAGGTTGCAATGAGCTTCAGCAGTAGCAGGAGCAAGTGATTTAATAAGATTAAGTAAGGCAGTGTGCACCATGCACTATATTGCAGCAGAGAATAGCAAGAGGCATCATCAGGCAAGGTTTTGTGTTGATAGCAACCCAAACAAGCCCTCAGCAGAGATCTGAGCTCAGGATGCAGAAATCATGTAACTATCTCCCTAGTACTGCACCCAGCACTTTTTGCAGAGACCTCATTCTTAGCTCAGTGCTTATGGTCTCCCAGGTACAACATCAAGCACAAGCTCTGCTAGTTGGAGCATCAGTCTGGTAGAGGTAACAGATAGATACTTCCATCATTACAGTACCGTTACAGGTACACTAAATATTTCCATCATCAGGCTGTGTGTGTCAGTGGTTGGTTACAGATTGCCCTGATCTGGCAAAAACAAGCTGTGTTTGGTTTGGTTTTCTTTCCCTGAACAGTAGTTAAGGTATGAGGACAATAGGATAGTGAGGTAAGAAAGCAGGAGAATCCATGAAGGAACATATGATGAATTCTTATTGACTTTCATGGTTCAAGTTTCTCATGAAATAGGATATATCATGATTGCAGGTGAAAATCTTTAACTGTTAAGGACTGTGTAATTCTCAGCCAAAACTGTTAGAAATTCCTACAGCCTCTTATGAGCAGAGAGGTTTGATTTAAGTTGATTTCAAATGTTGTGAAAAGAAGAGTAGCAGTATGTATACAGAGAGATTTTTTGATGCTATGGACCTTGCATGAATGTTTTAGTCCTGAAGCAAAACACAGTTGAATGAATTACCAGTATTGAAAAGCAGGTTCTCAAATAGATCTGCTGGCAGACCTTTAAATACAACCATATGGACTACATCACTTTTATTTTTAATTTCAATTTCTGGACTTTAAAGTTGTGCTTGCTAGAGTAAATCTCCTCTGCTTTCAGATAATTCCTCTCAGCCCTTTGTCATCGGCTACAGTGAAATTTCTTCTCCTTAGGGACCAAAATCTCCAACCCTAACTCTTTTAAATAGTTCTATTAAAGTCATGGAGATGTAGCTCATGAGTAACTTTATTTTTTACAGAGATGGGCCATAAGCATTGTGATAATCACTGGTCTGGAGTTTTGCCTTCAGCCTGACTCGTGTTCTGCTGCAGTCCAGGACTGTAAAATCAGATTCTGTAGCATGGTTGAATATCTGCAGCTCTGGTGAAAACAGTCACCAATATTGATTTATAAGATCAACTTCTTAAATCTGTCTTGTGCTTACATAGTTATGGGAATTGTGTACAGCAACACCTCATTGAAAACTTTCTACAACACACAGCAAGGGATATTAGTGTGGCTGAAAGAGAAGGCCATAAAGATCTTTAACATACTTCAAGTGGAAATACAAACCCAAGAGGCCTCTATTCCCAAGTCACCATGCAGCATTGACATATTTTTCTGTGCTTCAATTTACCCATCACTAAAAGTTAATTACTTAGGTTCTTGGGCAGAACTTGGTTTTGTGATGGGAAGAGAGGGCTATGGAATTGGGAGTTCCTGTCCTGCTGCACTCATTGCATGCCTGTGGCCAGGCTGATGCCTGGACCTTTTCAGAGGAGTTTTACACTCATTGTAATGTTGTCTCAGATTAGTACAGAATTGCCAGCTCTGTCACATTGCACTTATATTAATACATTGCAAGTTAACAATGTGCAGTGCAAGTTAGCATCCCATACACCTCTGAAAGTTTTTGCTTCCTCTCCTAACTGAAGCTGTAGAACACAGACAGCCTTACAGGAACATTTGCATTTTGTGACAGACACCTCTTTTGCAACACTATTTTCCACTGCAGCAACCCATACCAAGGCTTTATTATCTCCTCACCAGGAAAAGGAATGGAAATGTTTTCTGTGTGTGGGTTGAGCTGGTTTGTTTTGTTTCTTTTTCCTGGCCTGGATACTGTTTGCAAAACAAAATTTAATGAAGAATGATATCAGACTGGAACAGCATTTCTGGAAATGAAGAGATCCATGCATGGGTTAGAAGCACTCAGTTTGGTGTTATTTATAAGAAAAGGGCACTCAGTGGCAAATATCTTGTTTGTCTTTTCCCCTGACCTGACCAGAGCACTGAGGACATGAGTGTGTTTGTAGAAAGCCCCTTCAACTCCCATCATCATTTCACACCAGTTTGAATTGCTGTGGTTTCAGCTAGGAGTTTCTTTTCATGGGAGAGGTTCAGTCAGAGGTGTTAAGCTAAATTTATACTTGCATTTTCTGAGATAATGGAGTTTGTGCTGAATGTATTTCCACCATCTGTGGGACATTTGAAGAGAAGTAAAACATTATTTATAGGTGTACCTCTGTAGAACCACAAGCATAAATATCTCCATATATTTCCATGCATGGTGGGGTTTGCCTGCACAGGTCCACTTGCTAAATGAGAATTTTCAGAAGAGCTTGGTTTTCTCACTAGGTGCTGGAAAAAAAAAACAGAATAATGAATCAGTGATTATGCCAGTCTAATGAAAGCAAATTAAGGAAAATATAATTAAAATACAGCAAGACAGTGAGATTTTGCTTATCACATGCCTGTGTGGTGATTGCAAGCCTCAGTTTTGCAGAGGGCAGTGCTTGCTGGCTGTCTCTACCAGCATACACTCACACTGTATGGCTCCTACATGCACCTGTCTTCTCTCAAGTCTGTAAGTAAAGGTCCTCCCCAAACAGTGATTCCTCTGATCAAGTAACTTTTAGAGAGCACAGCCCTACGTTTTTTCAAGACCCTGTGCTTCTACTACACACAATACAAAAATATTCAGAGCATCTTTTGGTGTTGTATCACTTTCACTGTGTCAAAGTAACGCTTGCTTTGTAAGTAAAAGTGGTGTGGCTGGTCCTCACTCTTCACCTTTACTGCAGCTAATTCTCTCTGCTCCTGCAGTAAACTGCACTGAGTTTGGCTTCACTGTGGCAGGTGATAAAAAAAGTGCAAGTAAAGCTGTCTCTGCATGTGCTGTAAGTGGGGGATTTGCCCTTATAGCAGCTGTAAGAAGCAGTAAGCTGCCTATGTGTGTGGGAATATTTCTCAGCTCTTCTGAGGCTACAGTCTACAAAGGGAGTGTTGATGAACTGTGGTAGTAAATCGGCCCTTCAAAGCCCTGCAAGGAGACTTCCCCCACCAGTGCTGTGTTGCCTTTGACTCCCATTCCTCTTGCCCTCTGTTTAAAGACTTCTCTAGTGACCAAGATTTCACAGCCTGCCTGCACAGTTGGCCTGACAGATGGGCAGCCTCTACGACATACAGTTTTCCCAACATTCAAAACGAAGTGCCCCATTACTTTTGTCCCAGCTCCTGTAGGCAGAGGGAACAGCTTCCCTGTGGTGTCTTTTGTCTGTTTGAAGACCTGTCAGCCCTGTTTGGTTTTCTGTTCTCTAGATTAAAGATCCATATTTCCTCTGGCCTCTGCTTGTAGGTCATGTTTTCTAGATTTACCTTTCTTGTTCTGCCTTCGTACGTGTCCCTTTGGCACCCATCTTAAGTGCAGTGTTGCAGCAGAGCCTTACTCATCCTCAGGCAGAATAAAAGGATTACAGACCACAGAGCCATCTATAATCCCTCCCTTCTTTTTTGCACCAGCATGAAACTGCTCTTTCAAATTGAGTTTGTGATCTGCTACAGGTTTAGGGCACAGATGTCCTTTGCCATAGAACTACTATTTAACCAGTGCTCCCAGTTGGGTGTTAGCACAGCTGATTGCTGCCTGCCTCAAATTTGTGCAGATTTCATTATAAGTACTGTGTACTCCTAGCAGGCTGCTGAGCACAACTATCTAAAAGGAATTGTATTTTGCAGCTTCCTGAAATTCCTTCCTGAAAATGAGAGCAATGTGCAATTCTCAGCTGTAGGAGGAAATTTCATGTTTAACTTACCTGATCTCTACCTAATGTCTAAATTACCTGTGCATGCAAATCTGCCTTCTAGTGTATATAATCCATCCTGGGGAAACATCTAAAATTAAATCTGTCAACGTACGTGTACAAGAGCTCTTCAGAAGTGGCAGTTGCAGATTTAACATTCATGCATGTAAAATGGATATAAAAAAGTTAGAGATGAGGTTGGAGCCGTGCTTAAAATATAAGCCCTGAAGTTTATCCAGAACGGGAATCTGATCCTGCAGATACTTCTCACTGGAAACGTTGCTTGAGCTTTCTGATTAATGCAGGAAATGCTTTGTGCTTGATCCTGAGTTTGCATTCCTTGACTGTTAAACTGGAACCTCCCTCAATTTTAATGTAGTGCTTCCAAGCATTTTATCTCCCTGCTCTGATAGGAGCTTCAAAAATATCAGAATCGAATCACCCATCTTTTTTATTTCCACATTCACACTCGACTGAGATTCACTGCCAACAGTCCTTACCCTGGCTTTAGTTGGGTTAGCTTCAACTGCCTGATTATACAGCTGGTTTCATCTGTGTGTCCTGCTTTGAGCATCTTTCTGTCTCATCCCTCCTGTGCTTGTATAGTGCTCGTAAACGTGCAAACATCATCTCATCATTAAAGACCCTCCTGAACTGAAAAGGGCAACCCAGTAACCTCCAATCCATGGACTCCTGTGTTCTCCTTGGTGCAGTTTCCTTGCACTTTGACATAAAACAACCATTGAGATCACCTTATGCACATTTTGATGTTTCAGCCACTTCACCCTGTGTTGATTGTATCAGACTCTCCTTCCAAATATCTGCCTGGTCCTTTATTTCTTCCCCTTTTCAGCTGCATAATGCATGAGATGGAAAGTGTCTTCCCAGTGCCTGGTGACAGGCTGAGCTGGGTGCACTCTGGCTGTAGCCTAACCGTGATTGGCACTAACGCACTGATAGCAGTTTCATCTGGGTGTTGTGGTTGTTGTTATTTAGGGGAGGCTGGTCAGTGAGGAGAGCAGGAGCCCTGTCACTGGTGCAGCCTGTCAGTGATTCACAGAGAACTCTTGAAGTGCCCTATTTTTGGAAACAGCCTTTCCAGATAAATGCTTTTCCAATTCCAAAGACGTTTTTACATGCTGGGAAATAAACCTCTACCTAGCTGTGGGTTTAAGTCACATCCCTAGCATTCTAGAAAGTGCTAGTCATTTGATTTTATAATCCTTTCTATGAATTATAATGATGGTGAGGACCAAATAGGCTTAGTCCTGTGCTGCCACTCTATCCAGACACGTAAGGGAGGCAGAAAAGGCACATTTAGAAACCGAGAGCCCCTTGATGTGTCTGGCAAGCTTAGCTCTGAAATCCTCAAAAGAGATCTGTCTTCCTTCTCCCTCTAAATTTAGATGGAGGATTTTTACATTCTCAGAATAGAGAGGGAGCAAGGTGGAAACTGCTAAGGCTCTGGTGGAAGCAAAGGGCAGCAGCTCCAGATGCAGAGCGATTTCCTGTGTGGCTTTTCTCTGAGCGTGCGCAAGCGTCCGCTGGTCCTCCCGCCAGCAGCCTGCTTTGTGTGTGCGAGTTAGATTGAGAACTTTAAACTCATGTCACCTTTTCTTTTTAGGCATTCAAGCCAATGTTTTAGGGGCCTCTCTGTCTTCTACAGGACCAGGTAGAACTGCTTTGCCTAGGGCTTTTGTAAGCAGGCCTTTGGGGACTTAAGGGGATTGGGTTTGGGGTGATTTTTTTTCCTGCCTAGCACATGCAGAAATGTTATTGCTCGTTCACTGAAAGAGAAAAGGAGATTGCCAGTTCTGGCTCTCTGTAGCTCGTTGGCATCTCTGAAAAGATACCAGGCAATGGGGCTTACAGATAATTATTGCCACAAATCATTTAATCTGAATTTAACAAGGAAGTCACCCTTTTTTTGACTCACCACTTTGAAAGATCTGTAGTGGTCATCCGTAATGGCTCACCCCAGCAGTCCACAGTGCTTGTTATTGAGGACTTTGACTTTTTGGATTAGTGTTTCCCACTGAGAAACTTTAATTCCTGTTGCCAAAGAATTCACATAGCTGTGTGTGATTAGCAAATCTGAAGGATTAAAATAACTGCCTCGCAGGGTTCGCTTCGAGACTATTGTTGCTACCTCAGGTACCACAGCACACAAGAAGTCTCCCATGGCTGCAGCTCGTAGTTAATAAATCTGACTGTGCTAACATCACTGAGCACTGGAAGCAAAGCTTTTAACATCATCAAACACCAGCTTTCTGCTTCATCACTCAGGGACAGTGCCTCTGTTTGCATCTTCATCTGCAGAAGTGGGTACACCATGGAGATGTTGTGAGATCTCAGTGTGCACTCTGTAATCTTGTGCCCTATTTGAAGAGCTGTGGGTTTGAATTGAAACCACTAACTATTAAAAGCCTGAACCTCAAATGGTAGAGCAAATGAAACACATATATTCATTCAAAAGCCTGCATCACTTCACACACTGGACACTTCTCTAGCAACCTGTGCTCTCCTGCTCTGGATTATCAGCTTGCCTTAAAGTAGTCATATCCCATGGACACAGGCAAAGGTTTTAGTTGTCTTTGACCCCTCCTTGCAAATGAGTGTAACCGGCCCAGCTACCCATCTCACAAAGGACTGGGGCTCAGCTGTGTGCTTGAACTTGCTTGTAAATGCCATTCTGACACGTGCTGGGAATAAGCAAAGCCTGTTGGAATATATTGCAAGGAATATCCTTTTAAGAATCTAATGAACTTTAAAGGATGGGTAGGACTTAACCATAAGCATGTCATTTGACTGACGAAAAACCTCTTTGCAAAATGATTTACTTGTTAGGATATTTTTTTTTCCCCCCTTTGAGTTGGAGGAAAGAAGAAAACTAAAGCTCCTTCTTATAGTAATCTGTTTTTTCTCCCTTTTATTTTGTTTTATTTCCTTATCTCTGGAAGTCATGTAAGCAAAGTTTCTTGCCAGTGCTGGGGATTTGTGTGATATTTTTTCAAGGTGCGGATTGTAGAATGTCACACATTCATTTTTAAACAGTTTTTCTCTCTGATATGAATGAAGCACGGGGCAGTCAAATGTCAATAGAAGCTTAGCAGCTCACTTTTCCTGCTTCTCTCCTTTTTCTTCTTATTAGCTGTGTTTGCAAAAGAGGAGCCTCTTGCATTCTTGCCTTTGTTAGTGTTTTCAGAGCAGGTGACGCTTCTGCTTTTGCCAAGGTTTTTGACATCACCTCGAAATAAAATTAAAAGGAAGTCATCTTCCCAGAACAGAGGTGTATTTGGAGAACTCTAAAATAACTTCAGCCTTTAATTTTCCCCACTCTTCACTGACTGTTGATCCTCAAGGTAGTTTAGAGGAGTGTCAGAATTTAGTAGAGACTGCTGTCCTCCTTGCTTTGCTTGGGGACAACTCCTGCTCCAGCTCTCAGGTTGCACAGAGTTAGGTCACACTCTCCACTCATACTCACTCCCCATGGGATGGATGCAGATGTCCCCTTCACCTCCCAGTGAGCAGTTCCAAATCACTGCCTTTACCCCTTGCCCTCTGCTCTTCCTGGAGTGACTGACACCCACACCAGGAGCTTTACTTATGCCACCCTCTTCAAGGATGATGTAGCACTCCTACTGCTGGGGTGATGCAGGTTTGTGGAAGAGAAGTTACTGGGAGGGAGAGCTAAGCTAAAAGACTGGTATCACTCTATTCATTGTGCTCCACAACACTTACATTAAAAAGTTGTGGGGCTTCCTGTGGTGCAGCTAGTCACATGCCCTGCATGTCTTACCAAGGGGGATAATGGTGCCTTTCAAAATATTTTGTCATTGCTTTGTTCTTAATGAGGGAAAACTGACCTTGATTTCTCCCCTCTTCAAAATACCCTAAAGGAAGCTAGCCAAGAAGCAGAAGGAGACTCAGACCAGCACACAGAGGGAGATGGGTCCTGTGGCTACTTCTGACAAGACCTCTACCAAACTCAGTGCTGTTCACAATGAAGAAGCTTTTTCTTCCAGCTGCCAAGATGTTAATGGATTCAGTAAGTTTAACTTGCTTGCAATGGATATGTCCCCTTTGGAGAGCTCTGGGTTCTTAAGAGGACCTATTCCTATGGGCACAATGTTGAGGAGCTAGGACTGACAGTGATAGAGATCATTGAAGTAGCTGGCTAGAGATCAGATGTCTGCAATGTCTCTGGCATTATCCCTATTTTGACTGTCAGGCAGGTGGGGAGCAGTCCTGACTCTGAATCTGCTGAGAATGGTTTATAAAGTCTGTTCTAATAACTCTATCAGTCAAAAAGGCACATGTTTATTTGTTCTTCAGAAATACTTTTCCTTTGTGAGTAGAAGAGTCAAAGCAAATCACTTAGCTGACTTGTAGGATGCAATACCATTTTCTGTACAATGTTGTTGTGAAAGACAGCATGGTCTCCTGGTTAGAGCACTGCAATGGAAAGAGAGCATTTCTCCTTTTGTCTGTGTCCTCGTTTTTATTCTTCACAGGGGGTCAGTAACACTAATCTAGTTAATAGTTGTAATCCACTCAGACCTCTGTAGCTGGATGAGTTTTGTGGGTAAAGCAGCACAAAGTCATACTTGAGCCTCGCTAGATGCAGACCGAGTGCATGGGGGATTGCATGGTGGATTTGTAAACCTTTGCATATTAAATAAATTTTAACTTAGACACTATGGGAATGTCACTCCTTCTTTTGACACAGCCTGCTAGTTTGAACAGGGAACTGCTCTGAAACACAAGTATGTACTAAAACTCTTTTGTCTCTTTTCAACACCTTTAGTGAAGTGTTTTTCCCCTATTTACTAACATGGAGGTGCTTACGGTGCAAAATGCTTTCTCATTGAAGCCTTTCTCTGTAATCTCCAACTGAGTGGGACAGGCTGAGTGAATTCTCCTTTTCCCTTTATCTGTAGGGCATGTCAAATTCCATCTGCATGTGTTGCTGCTGCCACTCTGTGTAACATACCTGTGAGATGGATAAATAGGTGTTTGGGACTGCCAAGGCTAGCAGTGAGCACTTCTCTCTGGTATTAAATTGACTTCAGTCAAGATCTAATTTTCTTGGCTGCTGAGTAGCTACATCACCTAAAGAGACAGTGAGAGTTGTCATCAGTGGTTCACATCTTGAAAGACAGGATAGCAGAGGACAGTGCTGTAAAGGACATCCCAGAAACAGCAAAGGTAGCTTGTCAGGAGTGGGTGGGGAAAGTGAAGCTTTGAACACTTTCTTCAGAATGTGA
>WBNM01028025.1:77763-123597 GCA_013399055.1 Ramphastos sulfuratus
GTTGGTATTTTAAGAGACTAATTAAAACTGCTGAGTCATTTACTTGAAATGGCAACTGTAGCAAATATGTTGTATCAAATTTAGTTAAAAAGCCTCCCTCCAGGTTTTCTTCTTTTCAATTTTGTTTTTGTAATCACCTAGTGCTTTGCTTATCTGACATCAGTGCAGCTTTTATCACTGCCTCTCTCTATACCACAATCTGGGTCATGTCCTGGACCAGTTCTTTTTCTTTTTTTCTTCTCCCTCTCCTCCCCTTTATATCCATGAGAAACAATTCCCAGTAAGCTTTCATGATTCCTCTCCATTTTTTACTGTTAAGTCTGTGATGCTGAGGTGCTGAAGGTAAGTTGTGTGCACAGGAGGATAGGGTACAGGAATTTTATGCACAGAAGACTTCTTTTGTAAAAAAATTGCTTTAAGAGTTCAACACTTGAAAGTTTCTCTAGGAACCTACTCTAACTTTTGAACACCATAGTAGGATTGCTTCCTAACCCTCCTGCTAGAGTTTTACAACAGGGTTGTCCATCCTGGCTTTTAAAATCAGCTGTCTTAAGCAGCAGTCAAATTCCTTTTTAGATTGTCCTTTCCCCCCCCTCTAATGGTAAATAGCATTCACAGGTATCTCATGCTAGGTAGTCATCCTCTCCACCTGGAGCACTGTGTGCAGATCTTGACCCTCAGTTCTGGGAGCCTGAGGTGGCTGTAGAAGATGCCCCTCTCCTTTTCGAAGCAAGTTCCCCAAGAGAAGCTAAACGTTTTCCACCCCAAGATCACCTTGCCAGCTCACAAGAGCAATAAAATGGAACAAGACAACTTGTTAAGTAACTAAGTTACAAACAGAGTGACTTGTAAACAGGTCTATCTGCAGATGACAGTGTCCTTGCAGGATGTGTCCTTTCCTCCATTTTTTTCCTTCCTGTCCAAATAATTTTAATGACTTTTCAGACAGAACAAATTTGTTGAGTTGCTACAGAAGCTTTTTTTTTTTTCCTTTCTTTCTTTTTTTTTTTTTCCTTTTTTTTTTTTCCTTAAGGACATGTACCTGCTGGAGCAGGTCCAGAGACTGCAACATAGATGATCAGTGGGTTGAAACACTTCTGCTAGGAGGACAGACTGCAAGAGTTGGAGTTGTTTCAGCTGGGATAAGAGAAGGTTCCAGGGAGACCTTTCTGCAGCCTTGCAGTTTTTAAATGGGGTTACAGGAAAGAAGGGAGGGAGAGTCTTCATCAGAGAGTGCAGTGATAGAACAAGGGGTAGTGATTTCACACTGAGAGAAGGTCGATTTAGATGAGATATTAGGAAGAAATTCTTTACTGTGAGGCTGGTAAGGCACTGGAACAGGTTGCCCAGAGCAGTTGTGGAGGTTCCAAGGCTGGAAGTGTTCCAAGCCAAGTTGGATGGGGCTTTGAGCAACCTGGTCTAGTTGGAGATGTCCCTGCTCACTGCAGGGATGTTGGAATGCGATGATCTTTTAGGTCCTTTCCAACACAAACACATCTTGATTGCATGATGATAGTCTCTCCAGTTCAGCCACTGGTCTGCTCCTGCTGCAGGAGTTTTTCTGTACTTGAGTGACTCTCATCTGCCTTCCTGCTGTAGCCTCCCCTTTTGCTGCCTGTCGTGCTGCCATAGAGCACTATCGGCTGTCTGGGGAGCTCCTGCCTGACAGGTCCAGCAGCTGTCAAGGGTGCTGCCTGGTGCTGTGCACTATGAAGGGCACCAAAAAAGAGCAACTGCCCTTCTGCTTCTCAGCCCCTCCTTTTCTGAGGAGATACATCAACCTGTCTGCTTTTGCAGGCAACTCTGAAAACAGTGTGCATGCAGTGTGCTCGTGGGGATTCCTCCACCACTGAGTTACCGCACTCCTGTCTGCACATTTCTTCACCGACTGTTGTATTTTCAGTACAAACTGTTTGGGTGCAATGGAGCCCTTTGCCAAGGCTAGAGCAGTGCCTAGGAGCACACAGATGTTGGACTTCTGTAGCTTTGATTTTGTCATTAGGCAGAGCTGTTCATTATCCTTACATCAGTAAGGCCATTCCACAAGATCTGTAGCTTTAGTGTTGGGACAAGGAGACCCCAGGTCTTGCTGAAAAGTGGAAAAGGTATGGATGTTTCTTTCCTGTCCCAAAGCAAAGCCCCTCATCCCTCTTTCCATTCTACCCTATTAGTCCTTATTCAGCCAGAATTCTTACTGGTTTATAGAGAAGGTTAAAGTGATTTTTTTGGACTCAGCCTCTGTCTCTGACACCATATGGAATCACAGTAGGTATTTGCTGAAAGGCAGATTAGTTCAGGGCTGTTCCAGCTTGAATGCTTTTACCTAGGGTTTAGTGGAAGTGAAGCAGGCTTCTCATAGTTGTTTATTTTGTCAAAAATCTTCCTTTTTGAAAAATGATAATACACCCTAAATCCATTGCAAGTAGGTGATTGTCCTTGCAGCATGTAAGCCTGCTCCTCAGTTTGCAGGGGCATTGGGAAAGCAGCACAGCACAGTACGGTCTGTGGAGGCACTGGCTTGGTGCAGGCTTACTGCGAAACGAGACTACAAACTGGAGACAGTGTGGGCTTAAAGTGGTCTGCCAATGTCTGTGCACTGCCCAGAAGGATGTGCATGGGGTTGTCATTGCACATGAACTGTGCACAGTTGGCCATCCTTTCCCTGTGATGGGAGAAGCAGCAACATTATCACCTCAGCAGTGCTGCACTGATGGTTCGTCCTGCACAAAGCAGCTGCTCTTCTGGCTCCACAGTGCTAAAATGCCATGGATTAGGCTTGCCCAGGAGGATGCCACATCTTCACCATAGCCATCTTGACATCTTTAGGGGGATTCTGGAAAGAAGTGTTTGATTTTGAGGATTTCATCTCTTAAAATGCAGACAGTTTTGCTAGAGATTGACATCTCAGTTTGGGAGGAGACACCTTTCCAGACAAGCTTCAGGAGGGAGCCCAATACAGATTAGGTAGGGACCTTTAGTGTTACAGGCAGAGGCAGTGTTTGAAGGCAGTGTTTTGGGAGGTGTAGGGAAGTGAATTTTACATGAGTGGGCCCTACTGAACAGTTACCAAGTTCATGTGTTTTTTAGTAGCAGAAACAAGGAAATAAGAGGGTGTAGGTAAGTGGCACTCAAGTAGCCAAGAAACATCTAAATTCACCTCTATCCACATCCTGCATCTTTTTGTGATGAATGAAATGTAAAGGTCTTTAAATTTGCTGCAAATCAAATACATCCAAGCCTAGTTCACATTCCTACCCCACAGATAATTTTCACTTTTAGGTTCCCTGCTAAAGGTAGTTCAAGAACTTATAGAATCATGACCATGAGATGTCTTCTTTAGTGAAAAATTCTTACATTTATTAAAAAATAAAAAAAAAATAAATCCAAATTTCATCAAAGGCATAAAAGAGGGGAAAAAATACTAAAATCCTTTTTACTGTTCTTCATGCTGGTTTGGGGCTTTTGGGGGGTTTGCTAGTTCAGGAAACCTTGTACAAAGTAAGGGAGGATCATTTTCAGATAAGAAGGAACCTCCAAATTCTGCATGACTTGAGGGGGTTCTGTGTGGCCTCACAGGGAGTAAGAAAAGACTTTTTAATGAAGTCTTAATCTCTACCCTGACATGAAATCCTCTCTGGAAGTGTTTCCTGTGATTGCACACACTAGTGCTGGTCAGAACCTCTGGTTAGGAAGCAGCACTGCGCACACAACTCATTGTACAAGCCACTGCCTGCCTCCTTTTGGGAATGAGCTCTCCAAAGTTCTGGGAAACTTGGGTTTTGGTGAGTGGTTTTTTTAGTTTGTTTGTTTGTTTGTTTGTTTCTCCTCTCCTTTTCTTCTAAATCTAGAAATCACTTCCCTGTCTTACAAATATGGTTCATTTCCTAAACCTCCACTGATAATGTTACCCAAATTCCCCAAAGTGAGGTGCATGTTTTCAGTTGCCTGTCTTTGTCATTAGCAGTTCCCAGGAAGGCAGTATGGCCCAGTGAGTTCTTTTATATTCCCAAATTTCAGAAAATCTGAGTCTTGCTCCAAGCCATGACTGCTGACTTGCTCTATGACCCTGGACAAACAAATTTCTCTTTTTTAGGCCCTTATTTTAGGTATCTGTCAAAGCAAACAGGTTCCAAGTGCAGTAAGAGGAGAGTCTGGTTTAGGTTGACAAACACAGGGGAGAAAGTATAAGAGACCCCAAAAGGGAGATTCTTTCTGGCTTGACCTGGGGCAGAACTCCAGCAGATGAAGCTATGAGAAATTTGGTTATCTTAACATGTTTTCAAGTGATGTGAGTCTGAAAATATGGTGGGAGACTGCAGAATGAAAGCAAGTTCATTTACTAGATGATTTTTAAGCTGTTTAGAAGGTTGACTTGATGAAACTCTCCAGACCAGTGATTTCTTTGCTTCACCCCCATAGGATAACTTGCAATTTTTAAGTGCTTTTTGCTCTAGAGATACCCAACATTGCTGCTGAAATTACTTTGATGTATCCTGAGTTTAATCTACTTCCACTGGATTATTGGAATAGTTTTTCCTCTGTTACCCTGTTGTCATCTTTCTGATGTACTGAGATTTGTATTAGCTTGTTTCCCAACGTTTTGAGGAGATAAATAAATGCCTGTAACTGTAAGAGTGAATGCAGAATGATAACAAAGGAATATGCCATCAGAAATGATGGATTACCATAAGAATGTGCATGTGTGCTGTTGTAGATATAAACCAGCCTCATAAATTTGCTATCAAGGAAATAATCTGCCATGAAGGTGTTGAGCCCTGCCTCCTCTCTGTAAATATTTGATTAGTATGGAAATAATTTGTGGATTCTTGTCCAGAGGAATCTACTGCTTTAATGGGAGGGAGCAGGGCTGCTTGTCCTGCTGAAAGAGCCCAGCTCACAGGAGAAAGGATTATGGGATTTGCTATGAACAGTCCTGGGCTGAAGAACAAGTCCCTTGTTAGTCTATATTAAGAAAAAGAATTGCTGCCCTACCTGTGTATTTCCATGGTGCTTGTGTACCCTGTGTCTGAGCAGGCTGCTTTACTGTTAATACTCTGTTTGATTCTCTGTAGTTTGGATTCCAGGCTTGCTTTCAAGGATCTTTCTCCTAGAGACAAAACCATAAGTCTGTTCCTTGGGTTAAAAAAGTGGTACCTAGAATAATATAGTCCTATATGTGTATCCTGTCTAGGAACACATTGATTTACAGTAATTATAATGATATATTTGGGGGCTGAAGTGCTCATATTAAAGAGAATCCATCATGATGACAATGTAATAAATGTAATATGCATGTTGAGATGAAAAATATAATTCATTTTGATAAGCCTTATATATCCCATATTACTGTGTTCTTTGAGGAGCATTCTCCCTGTTCTCTTTCTCTCTCTTAATATATGTCTAAAGTCTTTTCCTTATGTCTTTCCTACCTAGCATCACCCTCTCCTTGTTCATTTTCTGTCCAAAGCAAAACCCTTCAGAGCAAATCTCTGTTGAATTCCTACTACTCAGGTACTAGTGCCAGACTTTTTCTTTTTCCTTTCTAAATTTTCTTGCCTTTGTATGCTTCCCAATGTGACCTATAGACTGAACCCTCTGACTGTGAGACACAGCTAACCTTGTTCTCATTTTTTGTAACTTTCTTCCTACTGATCTTCTGTTGATTTCCATTGATCCGTGTGGTGTGGGTGAACGGAATTCCACCTCAAAGTATCATCAGACACTGTTCCATCGACCACACTTTTAGGTAAGAGGACAGGTATGGTGAACTGCTCTTCACTGGAGAGCAAACACTCCCATGTACCTTGAAACTAACTTGGAGAGAGCACTTCCAAGCATCTGGGATCGAAAATTGTAATTGATTGTGCTCATGTGTTACGTTAATTGGAAAGCTTTTTTGTTTTACTCGTGCTTTATTATTGCTATTAATTGATTATTATTTTCTTTTAAAGGAGAGAGTGGTTAAAAAAATGAAGGTTTAGGAATTGTATCAAGTAATTCTTGTTTCTTTCTGTGGATGAGATTTGACATTCTCAGCCAAATTGTGGCTGCTCCTTCCCTGGAGGTGTTCAAGGCCAGGTTGGATGAGACCTTGAGCAACCTGTTCTAGTGGGAGGTGTCCCTGCCTATGGTGGGGGGTTGGAACTGGATGAGCTTTGAGGTCCCTTTCAACCTAAACCATTCTATGATTCAAAATTCCCACATGCTGCCTGGCCTTTAGCTTGGCTTTGACTTCTGGAGGTGGTTGTACTTGTGCAGCTGTCACAGAATCATAAAATGGTTTGGGTTGGAAGGGACCTTTGAAAGTCATCCAGGCCAACCCCCTACAGTCAGCAGGGACATCTGCAACCCTTCCAACCTAAACCACAGTATCACAGTATAAGCAAGGTTGGAAGAGACCTCAAAGATCATCATCCTATGATTCAAAATTCCCACATCCTCCCTGGCCTTTAGCTTGGTTTTGATTTCTGTACATGGTTGTACTTGTGTAGCTGTCATAGAATCATAAAATGGTTTGGGTTGGAAGGGACCTTTGAAAGTCATCCAGGCCAACCCCCCACAGTCAGCAGGGGACATCTGCAACTAGAGCAGGCTGCTTAGAGCCCCAAGCAACCTAACCTGGAATAGTTGCTGGGATGGAGCATCCACCACCTCTCTGGGCAACCTGAGCCAGTGTCTCACCACCCTCGTTGTAAAGAAGTCTTCCCCATATCAAGTCTAAGTCTCTCTCTTTTAATTTAAAGCCATCACCCCTTGTCCTGTGAGCAGGTCCCATAAAGCTTGTAACTACAGTTTTGGACTTGATTTCAAGTATGATAAAGGTTGTTTGGAGAAGTCAGAGGCTTGAGTTGGGCATGTGGCCCCAACTTATTCTGTGTATACTGAGAGCTAAATGTTAAATATTCCACCAGTCCAGTACAGGTTTGAGGGGATAACAAAAAGGCAGGTTCTGAGATTTGGAGGCCGTGTTCTGTGGCTGCTGGTAAATTTAGAGGGCTGTGATACTGTTCAGCATCCCCAAAAATTAGCTTTTCTTGTTCAGATGATTAAAAAAAACCCCAAAAAACCTATCTAATCTGCAACTCTTTGCTTTTGGAACTTCAAAAATAATATTTTTTTGCAGTAAGTCAACCGAGACAGCAGAATTGACAGATACTGTTAGCTGATAAAAGAAGTTATCCAGAAACTTACTGGAGGTGTACCCTTGGAAGTGAGTAATACCAGCCTGGAACTTCAGGCTCTCCCTGGAGGATGCTGCCTGCTTGTGGAGTTTGAAGAAGGCAATTCCTCTGCTATGAATCAGAAAAATGATGTGTGGTTGATCAGGATCTAACCAGTGGCGTTTATCAGACCTGTCATTTTGGATTATCTACAGTAAATGTTCACTTCCAGGCACAGTAATCTACTGTGGCTGCTTTAAACATTACTCTGGGCACGTTGAAGGCTTGCAGTTAGACCTGGAAGAAATGACAACTGATCACCTAAGTGCCTTGGCTTACAGAGCAGCATCAGGGCAGAGCAGCTTGGAGGGACTGTCACAGCGCACACGTTGCTGCTGCTGTCGTTCTGAATGCTGATGGCAGTGACTGAGACTTCTGCTAACAAGATGGAGAATGAAAGGAGCCCTTTTTCCAGAATCATAGAATGATTTGGTTGGAAAGGGACCTGCAGAGATCATCTAGTCCAGCACCTTTACAGTCAGCAGAGGCATCTGTGGTTAGAGCAGGTTGCTCACAGCCCCAAATAACCTAACCTGGGCCAGTGTCTCATTGCCATCAATGGAAAAAAAAAAAAACATCTTCCTTCTCTTTAGTCTCAATTTCCCTCTTTTAGTTTCAAACTATCACCCCTTGTCCTGTCACAATAGGCCCTACTCAAAAGTCTGTCCCCAGCTTTCCTGTAAGACCCCCTTTAAGTACTGAAAGGCCACCAGAAGGTCTCCCTGAAGCCTTCTTTTCTCCAGCTGAACTTAACAGCCCCAAGTGCTCTGGAGTAGCCCTTGGCATTGAAGAAGTTTCTATCTTGTGACTCAAAGGCAAATCAAAACTTTGCCCTTCTGGCTTCTCAAGCAGATTCATCACACATCAGATGTTGCTGCATGAGCAAAATAAGTTTAATTTTTGATATTTATTAATATTCATTCCTGGAAGGGAATAAGAAATCTTAAAAGGGGCATCAGTCATCCCACTACCAATATCTGTCTTTGGGCACTACCTGCAGTTCAGTGCCATTTGTTCCCATCTGTTATGCCTTCTGCTAATAAATGTTCTGTGTCTGCAGTAATGGATGAATCCCTAGGCTTGGCCATGACATGATTTGATGATAGTAAGATATAGGGGGGTTGGGTTTTGCCTCTACTCTATCCCATACTTGATTAATGTTTGAGTTTTGGCTTTTTTTTTTTTTTTTTTTTTATGTAAAGCATATCTTTAGCTCCATAATTTGCTGTTCCACTTGTAGACAACTCTGAATGTAAATATTTTGCACAAACAGCTTCATTAGAGAAGTGAATATTTAATACTAAGAAATGAAGGAGGTGGATTTCCCTATTCTTTACATTTCAGCAAGGTTCATGGTGATACCAATACTGTAAGACTCAAGTATGACCTTAGACTTACAGGATCACAGAATCATATTGTTTGGAAAAGACCTTCAAGACCATTAAGTCCAACTATTAGCTCAACACTAAACCATGTCCTTCAGCACCACATCTACAAGCCTTTGAAATCTCTCCAGATATGGGGGACTCCACCATTGCCTTGGGCATCCTGGTCTGGGGCTTGACAACCCTTTCAGAGAAGAAGTTTCTCCTAACATCCAACTTAAACCCTCTCTGGCACAATGTGAGGCTGTTTCCTCTCCTCCTATGATTTGTTATTTGGGAGAAGAGACCAACCCCCACACCTTTCAGGGACTTGTAGAGAGCCAGAAGGTCTCCCCTCAGCTTCCTTTTCTGCAGGCTGAAAAACCACAGTTCTCTCAGCCACTCCTCAGACCCTTCCTTAGCTTGAGTGCCCTTCTTTGGACAGGCTAGAGGTGATTCTTGGTGAAAATGTTCATGGCCAGTACCTATCGAAGATGTTCAGAAGATGTCATTGGCGCAGTCTCTTCAGGGGTACCAGCATGCCCTTCCCTTGCATCCATTAACATCTCCCAGCAGCATGTGAGGGCATTTGTCCTTGTTCTCATTTCTACTGCTCAGGAGGATCCTGCCAACAGGAGCTGCCATCCTCCAGAAAGGATGAGCACTGCAGTGCCTCATAGTTCTGTGCAGATGAGTGGAATGAGCAGAGAAAGCTTGCTGTCCTAAAGTCTCACACAAAAACTGGCTTGTGCTTCAAATGACACACAAATTTGCCCTGAATTTCACTCTCTTGTAGCTTGGATGAGCTTTCACCCATGCCTAATCAATCTGCTGTGAGCATATCTACAACCTAACACTTGAAGACCTGAAAAAGGTACAAAGAATCTGATATCGCTGCTTAGCAAGTGTCACCATTGCTGGCTTTTTACATTGCAGGACAAGTTAGTTTTATGCAATGGAAGCTCAAAAATCAGTGGTTTGATCTGGTCTGTAGCCTCCTAGACCATGTCATCCTCTAAGGAGCTGTAGGAGAGGCTTCCATACCAGTGCTATGCTAATATTGGCCTGCAGCAGAGGTATGTGCCTTTGCAAGGTGTTATTTGAGTTGAATTTCTCTTACCTTTCTTTCTGCCTGCAGATGATCAGCAGGTCACTTGGAAAGCTCTCACCTCCAGTCTTTTAGTGGCTTCTAGCTTTCTCTGCTGGTTTAGAGTTGCCAGTAGTTTTTCAACTGTAAGTAAAGGATTGTTCTGTAACACAGGCAGGTTTGAGAGCCTCTTTCCACCAAGGAGGCAAAGAGAGATTAGACTCAGGGAGGTCCATGCATTTGCAGAGCTGTGCTGTTACAGCAGCTCTGCAAGCCTTAAATCAGCTCTCCAAAGCATCTCCTTTACATCTTCAGGGGAATTTTCTTCTATACTATCTGATGGAAAAAAAAAGTATGCAGTAGTTCCTATGAGATTAGGATGCACTTGTGTAAGGTCTTTACCAAGTGATTGTTCAAAATCTCTTTAGAATCTAGAGAAAATTACTTTGTCCAGCTTTTACCTTTTTTTTTTTAATGCACATGTGGCTTCTTCATATCCTTTGAAATGAAAGATGCTTCCTCTGCTTTGTGTCAGTCCTGGTGTCAGAAGACTTTTTGTTAAGGAATATGGCTTTTAATAACTCTGTTGAGATCATTAGACAAATGATGTTTTGACTTGGTTTGCTGTGCCATGGTTTGTGTTGGATATAGCATATCAGAGCACGGTATTTATCATATAATAAAGCCTTGATGCACATAAAACAAATCAATTTTACTAGTTTGCACCATATCCTTAATGTGAGGGGAAAAGCTATTAGCCATGCTGTAGTCATCCTTGGAAGATGTGGCATAACTGACAACCCTTACTTCTAGTGTAGAGAGGCTGGAGCTGTGTGTAATTAAATCCATCACAAACACCACTCAGAATAGAATTTCTTTTGTGCAAAGGCTGTCTTATCATGTTACACACTTGCCCAGGCTAAGAGAATAAAACCAGAAACAGGCATGATGGACTTGTTATTTCAGATACAGAAGGAAGTCATGGATACTGCAGCAAAAGCTTGGGAAGAACCTTCTCCACACATACAAGCTGACACCTGGGTGCTGCATTGCTTTTAGTGTGAGGCACAGGTTAGTTCTCTGGTCAGAAGGAAATGCCATACTCTGTGTCCAGATATCTGCCTCTCAAGCTAACAAAATTATGTTTATGAAACAAGACCTAGAAAAGGATCTGAAGTTTTAGTCCCTAAAGCTACTCTGGATGAGCAAATCCCCTCCCACCACCGTTGCACTGAAGTCTGATCATACAGAGCCACAGGAGTCTGATCATGCAGAGCCACTTCCAGGCTGGGAATCTAATTTCTCAGCTGCTCTTCATCTTTTCTGTGACATCTATGGAGGAGTTTATCAGTTTTTCTGTGTAGGGAGACATATTTATTTTACTTGTCTGGGTAGCAACAGAAGTATATAACACAAGGAGCTGTAGCAGCAGGCAAGTAATAATATCTCGTATCTCAGCCTCAGGGTTACTCATCAGCTGGGGAAAACTGCCAGCTAGCACCTGGCCTGTGCTTCAGCTTTTCACTGGAGTCCAGTTTGTTTCTCTTGGCAGAGTAGGACCTCATTGCTTACTGCAGCAAGTCTACAGTAGCAAAGACAGTCAGGGAAGTGCCATGTCATAAGCAGGGCAAGTCTGTCAATATTAAAAGTGGAGTCAACGTTGTTAAATATGATTATGTGCAGTTACACCCTGGACAGAGAAGCTGTGATGCCTGAGGAGTTTCCCAGTCAGGCAAGTTGTGTGAGAGACAGTGAACTATTGATTCAACATCTTCCACACAGATTTAACATCTCCTACACAATTTCAGGGTATTCTGTGAACTCTCAGGCTTCCAGAAATCAAAACATCTGCCTTGGCAACAGATACCTTAGAATGGGCAGCAAGAGCATTGCACTAAAAAGGGTTAACAAACAACTGACAACATATTTAGTTATTGCAGCTGCTAATATCAGATCCTCTGCTAAGCACATTTCCAGCAACATGTAGGATACCTGTTCTATTTACAGCCTCACAAAAGGAACCATGGAAAAATTGGAAATGGTTCTAGGGAGGAACCAGAGCTCTTGAACATTCTGCCCTAATGAGACTTCAGAAGCTCTCAATTGATTTACTTTATCAAAGAGAAACTGAAGAAGTGATTTGATCAGTGCCTGCACGGGTCAGGATTTCAGATGCTCAGAGGGCTCTTTAATCTAACAGGAGATGTAATACGACTCAGTGCCTGCAAGTCGAAGCTCAGTAAAATCGAACCGCAATTAAGAAATGTTTAGACAGCAAAGGTAATTAACCACTGCCACAACTTTAGGGGTCAGGGCAAAATCACCATCTCCCAAAATGTTTTCCTTTCAGTTATTTCTTGGAACTGCATTCCACCTTTGGCAGGCAGTGAAATCTGGTGCTGTGTGTTCCTATCCCCAAAGGCAGGACGTGTGACTAGGAATGAGATGTGCATGTGAAATACAATCCCAAAAACCTGAGGCACGATTCTCTATGTTTAGTAGTTTCTGAGTATTAGACCAAATGATTTCAAGCCTCTTTCCAAAAAAAAAAAAACAAAACCAAAAAAAGTCTCTTTTCTTGATTTGCTGTTCTCACTGAGAACTTGTAAAAGCACATGAGGCTGAGCTGGGAAGTCAAATAATTGAACAGAAGTACTTCTGGTCTGGCTTGAACCAGGAGACAGGTTCATAACGCAGGGACCTACTTTAGGGCAAGTTACTCTGGAAAGAAGGGGACAACACTTTTGTGGCATTTGCCTCTCCCTGTGATGCTTTTCTGTGAGAAGAGAACCAAGTACACCAGAATTAGAGAATCTGATCAAGAGAGAAAAGAATAGTTGCCTGCAAAGGTGCTGGCTGAGCTGAGCTGAGCTAAACTTTCCAAGTAGCCTGGGCTCTCCCTGTGCCTGTAGCCATGTTAGCACCAGAACCACACAGCAGTTTCAAAACTCCCTTTTGACTGGGGATCTTGTAATGTGTTTTAATTGGGGCTGATAAAAATGTGGCATCACTTGCAGGTTCCTCAGAGAAGCCAGTTGTGAAATTGGGTTTGTATTAAACCTAATGATGGAAAATTAAGCATAGTATGTCTATTGGAAATGCTCTGCAATAAAAACCTTCTCCTCTCCATTACAGAAGGTTAATAGGGAATAGGGGAGGAAAGATGCACTGGGAAAGGGAATCCAACTAGGGGAATTAATAAGCCTTGAAATTCCTTCTGTTCAGAGTTCCCACACTGTCATTAGTTGGAGCATTAGGGATGATTACACAAATACTTTGGATGTTACTCTTCCTTAAATCCCAAATTTATTCCATTGTGTATATGAGGGTTGCTTTGCTAGAGCCATGGCTCTGTAAATCTCAGTATCCTGGGAGCGTGGCCGTGTTGGTGAGAATCTGGGATTCAGAAATCCTTAGATTGAGTAGCCTAATCTGCAGAGCAGATGATTGCTTTGTGCTGATGTATTTCAGAAGCAGCAGGAGGTGTTTGGTATCACTGATAAATCAACCACTACTCCCATCTCACACTGCAGACCAGCTTGCCCCGCAGTGGTGCCCACTGCTGGTGTTTCTTCCTCCTCCTCATAGTGCTGTAGCTTCAAAATACAGCACATACCAGTCTGGATACCTTCCTCCAGTAAGACAACTAAAGTGTTATGAGTGGTGTTTGGTCATGGCATTGCTTTGCCAGCTTCTGGGAAGGCACTCTGAGCTCCTCACCCATCTGCTCCTGCCCACTTTTTCTGTGAGGGTCACAGCACGGGTCCTGGCTGCTGCTGCTCAGAACTCCCTGGCCATTTCTCAAGGATACCAATGCTTACAACACCATTTCAACCACATTTCTGCCTCTCTGAAATCACCCTGAAATTGCAAGCTGATTTATTTTCCCTTTCAAAACCACGACTGTTATCTTGCTGACAAGGGATAGTGTTTAGGCTCTTTGTCAGGCAGCTTGCTGTAAGAAACAAGCCTTGTGTATGTGGTCTTAAGGATTTTAGTGAACAACCTGAGGGAGAGGTTTTCTGCTTGCTGATAGGTCAGGTTTGGTCAGACCAGGAAGAATTGATGCTGACTGTTAAGACCTTTATGTGGGAAAGGACCTGAGCATCTCAGATAATTCCTGATTATAGGAAAACTCAATGGTTTATTTGGCCAACTATTTAAATTTAGTCAACTCTGCTAGAGAAGAAAATTTATTTTTTTTCATTTAACTTTAATTTCTGTTGTTAAAAATAAATATTGTAACAATAATATACTTACTTATTTAAGTTCTTTTCTCCTAGTTTAGTTGGTATCTGTATAGAGTTTTGCTGGCAATATAAGTGCTCACAATTCCATCTGTGTATTGCTAGAGATATTTTTTTTATCTATTTCTTAAAAAAAAAAAAAAAGAACTGTTTTCTGTTAAGTTTGCATATCTGAAATGTAAGTTTCTGCATGCAAGCTAACTATTTTTATGATGCTTTGTTATTTTTGGTAATATGGCATCCTTGTAATTGATGTATGAATTTTTAGGCCTGAATTAGCAGAGCTGTTTGATTTGCCTTTAGCATCCTGTAGGGCTTATTTGAAATGGTAATAATTGGTTTGCTGTTAACTCAGGCCCCTTTCAGTTATCTCACGCTGTTCACCCTAAATCCTGCTTGACCAGGAGGGGTGGGACAGGCTCTGCTCACTTGCTCCCTCTGATAGGACAAAGAGCAATGGATGGAAGCTGCACCACAGGAGGTTCCACCTCAACATAGAGGGGAACTTCTTTACTGTAAGGGTCACAGAGAGCTGGCACAGGCTCCCCAGAGAGGCTGTGAAGTCTCCTTCTCTGGAGACTTTTCAGACCTTTCTGGATGCCTTTCTCTGTGACCTGAGCTAGATTTTATGGTCCTGCTCTGGCAGGGGGGTTGGACTCAATGATCTCTTTGGGTCCCTTCCAACCCCAACATCCTGTAATCCTGTGAACATCTTGCTCCTCTGCCTGTGTCTTCCAGCAGTGTTCTTTGCAGTCTGTGAGGAGAGGTAGGTTAACTCGATGGAGTCGTTCTGTAGAGCTCACCCATACAAACTGTGCTGTGTGTCTCTCTGTGCTGGCTCCTCCTTAGCCTGATGGGCTACTTACTGTGTTTCTGTCTTTCTGGGTTTGTCTGCTTGACACACAAATTATTCAAGTGCGATGTAGTCTTCCCAGCTATAGTCAAGTCTGTGCTTCCTACTTACTACTTTATTTTCTTTTGCCTGCACTATCCTGTGGGGTGGTGCAGAAACAAACACACAAACAGAGCAAGCACAAATGGAAATACCAGAAGGGTGAAAGTTTATTTTGCCTTCCTGTCTTTAAAACAGACAGTAGCCATGGAGAGATGAGCCAGCCAACCCTGACTATCCAGACCCACCCGTACCGGAGCTGTGAGCCAGTGGAAATGTCCTACCCCCGGGGGCAGTTCCAGCCAGCCATCCGCGTGGCCGACCTGCTGCAGCACATCACCCAGATGAAGAGAGGACAGGGTTATGGATTTAAAGAGGAATATGAGGTGAGAGGAACCTGTGCTTGTGTGAATGGGTAGAGAAGTTGCACTCACAAAGGATGGGTAGATGCTTGGGAAGGGAGGATAAATGTTTTTAAGAGCATCTTTTTCTTAATTCATTCACCCTCTTAAACCTTTCCTTTCCTCTTTGTTTCTGTCAATGAGGATGGGATTTTACAGCGCCAGCAATCTTTGGTGGTCCTCTAGTCCAAAGAAAAGGTGTTTACTGCATCAATAAGATAATGGATGTAGTGCCTCTCCATTAGCATAAGCCTCCCCTCTCCCATAAAAAGCAGCCAGTAAATAATTAACAGGTACTGAACTCAGGACTTGGAGTCCTGTAGATTCTACTTACAGTATCACAGTATCACCAAGGTTGGAAGAGACCTCAAAGACTGTTGTGCTGTCACTGACAGTAGCACAAGCCAGGCTTTTATTAAAGGAAAGGATTTTACTTGAGGGTTTTGGGAGCTCAAATTACTCTTGATCAACAAACTGATCAAATTAAATGCTGAATTTTAAAGGCAAAGGGTTGAATGATGATGGAGTTTAGCAGTATGTGAGGAGAGAAGCAAAGAGTAAGCTGCAACAGCGAAAGCAGCCAACCTCCCCCCACCTCTTCTCTTCAAGCTGGAATGACCAGAAATGTAATCCAAATGGCAGGAGGAAACATGACCTTGGGGAGGAGTTGGAAGAGGAATATACATTTAGAGCAGAGAGAACAGAAGAGGGAAATAGCATCTAACATATGTGAGACTTCGCTCTATCTAGCAAGCGATAATTATAATGAATGTAGTAAAGCTTGTGGGAAGGCAATAAGCAATTAATATGCATAGTGGCATTAAAACTACTTAAAAATAACGTAACAGCTGTGAAAAATAAGTTACTTAATGAAAACAGCTCACTTTTCCACCCTGCAAGTAAGGGTCCAGGGGGGCTGTATCATTGATGCTGGGGTTTGCTGTAATTGAGAGGCAATTTTTTCCTGCTTGTCACCGGGGAGTATTTTTTAATCAGATGCATCAAAGACTTGTTGTAATAAATGTTTCTGGTAACTGCTTGTGAACCAGGTCTAGTCACTCATGCCCCACAATCAAGCACACTAATTAAACTATCAATATAAGGAGCTCTGTTTAATATTGAAAAAGGGTAATAATTCTCTTAGGAGATTTACTTAGCCCCCTCTCAGCCTCCATTTCTAGTACCCAAAACTACATTCAATTCAATTACAGATACCCTAAGATGTAGTTCTTGATGTTCAAGAAGAAAACAGGTGCTGGCATATATGTAATTTTCTGGCACTGGCATTGGTAATTATCAAAATAGCACATTAGCATGAAAAATGTCAGTGCAACTTTCAGCTCCCCAAGTTCTGCCTTCCCCAGAAAGTGTTATCTACATATGTACATAATGATGATGACATTATATAGATTTGCATAATGCCTTTCTTTAAGAGAAATAGCCTGGAGAATGCCACAAGCTCTCAGATCACATGTGCTGTTCTACCCTGCAATCAGAGGTAATTGCCTGGAGTAGCAGTGGTAGAATTTGGTTTTGAGAGCATGGGGCGCAGGCAGCGCTTCAGCTCCAAATAGCTTTCAGCCTCCACCAGCAGTACCTGAAAGGCAGGAGGATGTCAGGGAGCCTTGTAACTCCAGGAAGGTGGGAGGATTCAGCTGGCTGAGCCTGAAGTCTCAGACTGGTATCTGGAGGAGCACAAAGCTGCAGAACCAGCTTTGCCAAGCATTCTGCAGAATGGTTCATAAAATCTTCAACAGGAATTTGATGTCTGTGTTAAAATGTGTTTTCATAGACTAATATCAGTGTCACCTCCAAATACGTTGGTTTTTTTTCTTCTAAGGAGCTGATTTTCTACTTACTTTGCAAATTGAGAGCATAAATTACAGTGTATTTAGTGACATGTTAGCAAATAATTTTCCTCTCATGAAAAATCACTTTGCACAGAGTGTATCAGTCACACGTGACAGTCTCTTATCTCTCCGTGTTCCGATCTCCACCGAGCAACCTGGAAATTGCTTTTGGTGTTTGTTTAAATCGTACCTTCGCCTGCAGACCATCAGAGCACAGGGAGCACATTTTACCAGCAGCATCTAGAGACATACCCCTGGTGCTTGCATCTTGTGCCTAGCTCCACACTGAGCTAAGCAGCAGGATGGGGTTGTGTAAGTGGTGTCACTGCTGGTGTGAGATGGGTGTTACCTGGGTGTGGGAAGGTGGGAATCTTTCAGCACGTGCCAGGTGTGTGTTGTTTTGGGGCTGCACCTGAGGCCAGAGTGTGACTTGGGCCTTTTTTGGTTGCTGCTTCTGTTTAGCAACAAAACGTGGAGGCCACAAGAGAAAAATAGATCCCTGGCACTGGCTGTAGATAGCACTATTTGGGATTAGACCCAGCCATAAACGTTTAAAGGCGACCCATTTAAATGTCACCTGTTCCTTCCTCTGAACATATCAGCCCTGATTTGTTGTGAGCTGTGGGACCAGACCCACTGACTAACTGCTAGCAGCAATTACTGGCTGTGGAGATAATAAGCTTAAGTATCCAAACTCATTTTCCATTATGATTTAGGATGTCACTAAAGTGCATTCTCCTGCTACATTACTGAGGCTGTTTAGTTATTTTGGATTTTGTGGTTCTTTCCTCAAGCATCTCAGTAGTGAGACTGAAGTCACCTCTGGATTTTAACTCTTTCCTTTCTGGAAGGCTGTACATTTTCTGTCTGATCAGAAAAATAGATCTTGCAGTTCAGGCTGTGATGTGACATTGCAAAGTGTTTGGCAGCAGGATGTTTGTGCTGGTTTAAGGCTAATTGGAATATTTTAATAGAGAAAATTATATTATAGGCTGTGAAAAGAAAAACAANACTGTAGGTGCTTTTGTAGAATCATTTAGACTGGAAAAGACCTTTAGGATCATCAAGATTGACCATTAACCCAACACTTCAGTGCTGGATGCTAAGCCATGTCCCTCAGCATCACATTTCCATGGCTTTCAAATCCCTCCAGGGATGAGGACTCTACCACTGCCCTGGGCAGCCTGTTCTGGGGGTCGACAACACTTTCAAGGAAGAAATTGTTCCTCATGCCCAACCCAAACCTCCCTGGTGCAAGGCTTTGCTATGAACCAGAATGAAGTACAGAACTGGTTGGAACAGTTCCTTTTCAGGTTATTTTATTTTAAGCCAAAGCAGTTTTTAACCCTAGGTCACAGCAGAGTTCTTTGGAAGAGTTTTGCCACCACTTTTGTGAAGATAGTGACTTCAGGGAGAGGGCCAGGATGCTGTGGCATGGTTCTAGATGAGCAGCAAGGCTTTTAATTGATGTTGTTGCCTTTGGCAGCAATCCTGCAGCACCAGGGTAGATCAGTACAGATGAATGATTCAAGTTTTCATATTTAAATTAAAAACAAACAGTGAACTAACTAAATGCATCCATTGGAAATTTAAATTGGCTTGCAATAAGCCTCAATTTAAGTTTGGGCCCTGGTGCTTAGAAGGCTTGATTGAGATGAAGCTGACTTTCAGAGATCTGTCCTTGTAATTGCAGATAAAAATCAAATCAATTTAGTTTAAAAAGCATCATTATAAGACAAATTCTGCTGGTGGGAAGATAATTCAGTGCAAATTTTACAGAACTTCTCCAAAAGAAGCAAAGTAAGAAAAGCCTAAAAATCAAGTGCAGATTTCTGAACAGTGACATTTTGCTGTTAGCAAATCAAAGAAAGGAAAAGAAAGAAGCATGGATCAAATCACAAAGCCAGAGGGATCTGTCCTCATTTGCCACTGCTGATAAACCAGGGAGCAACAGAAAAATGAATTTTGCTATTAGAGATACCTACTGTACAAACTAAAACTGAAGGAACAAGGCATTAGGTATGATCCTAATATAATCACAGAGGGAGTGAGTGGCGTTGGAATGGGCTGCCCAGGGAGATGGAGGAGTCACCATCCCTGGAGGGGTTGAAGAAAAGCCTGGATGAGGCACTTAGTGAAATGGTCTGGTTGATTGGTTAGGGCTGGGTGATAGGTTGGACTGTGTGAGCTTGGAGGTCTCAACCTAGTTGATTCTATGATTCTATTCTATGATTCTCTTCTTCCTGGTGCTACCTCACTAGAAGAAGGACATTAAAGTGCTGAAACAGGTCCAGAGAAGAGCAACAAAGCTGGTGAAGGGTCTAGAGAACACATCTGGTGAGGAGCAGTAGAGGGAAATGGGAACTGGAGCCTGGAGAAGAGGAGGCTGAGGAAAGACTTTCTCGCTCTCTACAACTCCCTGAAAAAGGAGGTTGGAGCCAGGCTGGGATTGGTAACAAGTGATAAGAGAAATGGCCTCAAGTTGCACCAGGGGAGGTTTAGGTTGGATGTAAGAAGACATTTCTTTCCTGATAGGCTTCATAACCACTGGGACAGGCTCCTCAGGGAGGTGGTTGAATGTTCATCCCTGGAGGTGTTTAAAAGAGGCAGAGATGTGGTGCTGAGGGCCATGGTTGAGCACCAACCTTGGCAGAGTTAAAGAATGGTTGGATTTGATCTTATTGTTACTGTGTTTTTCCAATGAAACAATTCCATGATTGTGTGAATTATAAGTGATGTTTTTGCCTTTGTGTTTCTGATGCCATTTTGATTCTTGGTGCTGCATTTTTGGTGATCTCACAGAAAAAAAGATTTGTGCTGTACCTGCAGACACTTGAGTTTGTTCCTCTGCTGTGTATAAAACCAAGGGTGCAAGGTACACCTCTGCAAACACAGTTTGTGTTCCCCACCAACCAGAGCTGTGCTGCTTCTCCACAGAGGTGGACAGTTATGTGAGGAGCAGAGATTTCTGTGATACTGAATGAGATGAAAAAAAACCTGCTCTCTTAAATCTTTAGAAGCCATATCAGGCAAATACAAAAACATCAATTTCAATGGAGAATGTCATGTTCAAATCACATGAAAGGATGGGGTTTGCTGAAAAGGGATTTATTGGACCTGAATGTGTTTTCTTAGGCCAAAATACTTTCTTCCACATGGAAATCATGAGAAAAGATTTTTCTTCCCCCCTCCCATTCTGTTCCTTTTCAGACAGCTGTGATGAGATGTGCAGTGACTGTTGCCATTCTCTGTTCAGTTTGCTGTAATTTGATATCAGTGGGAAAAGAAGGGAACTTTTTCCCTCAGTCTTTGAAGATGAAAATGAACTTTCCTCACCTCTCTTCTTTTACTCAAGGATTTTTTTTTTTTCTGTTGCATGTGGGTTTGTTGGTTGAAGTTTTGTTGGGGTTTTTTTTTTTTTTTTTTTTTTTTTTTTTTTTTTTTTTTTTTGCTCAGGAGATGAGCTGCTATTTGGAAACAGCTGCCTGTAAAGGAAATATATGTGTGATCAAAGCCCTCACCAATTACAGAGTTATTACTCTTTCTCCTGGGCTTTTGAATGGGAACTCACTGTCCCTGTCTTTTGTCAGCAGTGCTTGTGGCAGTGCTGCAGTGCCTGACATTTTCTGTCCTGGAACCCCTTTGGGGGAAATTCACAACGATCTGCTCTGCCAGGGGCTTGCTCATATTAAATTTAATTGTAATGTCAGTGTTGTAGATCCTAATAATTGTGTCTCTCTGCTATTGCATTCAGACACTGTAATAGACCTGGATGGCTTGGGAAGATGAATATAAATTCATTTTCCAGCACAGCTGTGCCAAACTACCTGCTGCTAGCTAAGGCAGATAGAATTCTACAGTGATTGTGGTACAAAATCTTCATAATTCCCTCAGGACTATAAATAATGCAATTTATAACGTTGCTGTTGGTTTTAGTAACATAAGATCATTCTAGGGAGTAGATTTGGGAGGAAGCAGACCCACAGAGGGAATTTGGTGGAAGCTGCTCCTCTCCTCACTTGTGTTCTTGGTACCAGTCAAGACTGGCAGCAGTGGTTTGCAGATTGTGGCTTTCCATCCCTTTGTGGTGATGCTGGTGATTCTGAGGGAGCTGATCCTCTGCCTGCTGCCTTCATCTGCTTCTGCCAACATCCCCAACTGCCCTGAGACACAGAGAGGGATCATCTTGCTACAGGCATCTGAGGAAAGCAAGACCATCCTCCAGCCAGATCCCAGGACAATTGCCATTTTCCTGGCTTCCTTCCTGGATGTGTCTCAAGGGGAAAGTGGCTCAGCTGAGAGTATTCAGAGCAGTTGTAGGGCAAAGCTATAAGGCAAGGTAGCATTGTGTGCTGCCAGTTTCCTTATGCCATCCTTTCTCAACCGAAAGAGCAGAATCTAGGAACAATGTCCTGGCCATTTATGTCATACTTCATGACCGTGTTTTACCTCCTTCTGCCTCTCCTCCTTACACATGATCTAAAACCCTGAGCTTTTTCATTTTTCCCCAGAGAAAAGCAGCTAGTGGGTTGTGTTGCACCACCTTGTTGTTAATGTAGAAGTGAAGCCACTGTATCTGTTTTCAAGTGAAACACAAAGGACTGAGTGCTATGTTTCAGCCTCCTGGGTTTCCCCACAAGTGTGTGTAGTGTGAAATCTCCACAAACCATGCTCGATAGCGGGAATAAAGTTAACCTATGACTCTGCAGCCAGAAACAAATCTCTCTGATCCTTTCAGATCTGAAGTAACTGGAGGGAAAAAAAGCAATTCTTTATTGGCAGAAGCCAGGAGATGCAAATGGTCTGCACCAAGCGCTGCTTTCGGCGTTAGTGGATGTGCCCTTTCCTCAAGAGCAGCTGTTTGCTTGCTTGACTGCTGAATTATGCAGCATCTTTGGTTTTGCCCTATTTAGTCATCTTAATCCACCTGAAGGCACTGGCCAGATTTTTCTAAACACTCCACTATTGTTTCCTTTGCAGGCACTCCCCGAGGGGCAGACAGCATCCTGGGATACAGCCAAGGAGGACGAGAACCGCAATAAGAACAGATACGGAAACATAATCTCCTGTAGGTGTAAATTCACAATGAACTCGGCTTGCTCTCAGATTTTTGTGCACCCTGTGCAAAAGGGGGCATGGAGAATCTCACTTAAGGCTGGTTTGAGGTGCTGAACGTTCAGTAATTCAGTCTGCCTGTTACAGGTTGTGTTTCTGTGATGGTTTGTGCTCTGTTCTGTGGGGTTTTTTCATTCGTTTGCATAGAGTCATTGCATGAGTGTGTGGGGGGGTTGTTTTTTACACATTTTCTACCTACTTTTCTATCCAGGAACATGGCTCAGGAGGGCCAATGACATTCTCGTGTGTATTAGAAGGGCTGTGGCTAGTAGGTTGAGAGAGGTTCTCCTGCCCCTCTACACTAACACTGTCCCCCAGGGATCAGTACTGGGCCCCATCCTCTTTAACATCTTCATTGGTGATCTGGACGAGGGCATCGAGTCAGTCACCAGCAAGTTTGCAGATGACACCAAGCTGGGGGCAGATGTTGGTGGGTTGGAGGGCAGAAGGGCTCTGCAGCGGGACCTCGAGCGCCTGGACAGATGGGCAGAGTCTAAGGGGATGGCTTTCAACAAATCCAAGTGCTGGGGGCTGCACTTTGGCCACAACAACCCCATGCAGAGCTACAGGCTGGGGTCGGAGTGGCTGGAGAGCAGCCAAACAGAAAGGGATCTGGGGGTGCTGATTGACACCCGCCTAAACATGAGCCAGCAGTGTGCCCAGGTGGCCAAGAAGGCCAATGGCATCCTGGCCTGCATCAGGAATAGTGTGGCCAGCAGGAGCAGGGAGGTCATTCTCCCCCTGTACTCTGCACTGGTTAGGCCACACCTTGAGTACTGTGTCCAGTTCTGGGCCCCTCAATTTAAGAAGGACATTGAGGTGCTTGAGCGTGTCCAGAGAAGGGCAACGAGGCTGGTGAGAGGCCTCGAGCACAAGCCCTATGAGGAGAGGCTGAGGGAGCTGGGATTGTTTAGCCTGGTGAAGAGGAGGCTCAGGGGAGACCTTCTTGCTGTCTACAACTACCTGAAGGGTGGTTGTGGCCAGCAGGAGGTTGCTTTCTTCTCTCAGGCAACCAGCACCAGAACAAGAGGACACAGTCTCAAGCTGTGCCAGGGGAAGTTTAGGCTGGAGGTGAGGAGAAAGTTCTTCACTGAGAGAGTCATTCCCCACTGGAATGGGCTGCCCAGGGAGGTGGTGGAGTCACCGTCCCTGGAGGTGTTCAAGGCAGGTTTGGACGTGGCACTTGGTGCCGTGGTCTAGTCTTGAGGTCTGTGGTAATGGGTTGGACTTGATGGTCTTTGAGGTCTCTTCCAACCTTGGTGATACTGGTGAGGCCACATCTGGAGTATTGTGTCCAATTCTGGGTCCCCCAGTTCAAGAAAGACCTCAGGGACAGAGCCACAAAAATGATGGAGTGGAACATTTTCCTTGTGAGGAGAGACTGAGGGAGCTGAGGCTCTTTAGCTTGGAGAAGAGGAGACCAAAGAGTGACCTCATTAATGTTTATAAATAAGTAAAGAGTGAGTGGCACTGCGAGGGTGACAGAACACTGGAACAGGCTGCCCAGGGAGGGTTGTGGAGTCTCCCTCTCTGGAGATATTCAAAACCTGCCTGGATGCATTCCTGTGTGATCTGGTATAGGAGATCCTGCTCTGGCAAGGGGGTTGGACTGGATGAGCTTTCAAGGTCCTTTCCAGCCTCTAACCTTCTGTGATTCTGCTTTGCTTTGTACTTAAATTAAGGGCTAAATCTTCTGTCAGATTTTCAGAGTGAGTGATGATGTCCATTTTCTCCATTTTTGCTACCTAATGTGGCTTTCAGAGCCACAAATGGGAGCACAAAAGGAGATGCAGATACATCAGATTTTTAGATATGAATCAGGGATTGGATTTGCTCAGTAACCAGTGGAGCAGTCCCTGGAGAGCTGGTTTGATGTGTGGGACCAGCTTAGCTTCTGCCTCAGAATCACAAGCAAACAGCTGAAAATGCACTAAAGCTTTATAGTTTTACTTCTTTCAACAGCAATTACTGCTGATGTTATAGGAATATTGATACATGACAGAACTGCAGGGCAGTGGAAGACTCCATAAAACCTTTTAGATCAGCTTTGTTCTCCAATTCAGGACTAGATTCACCTCTAGTAATTTTTATCAGATATTTGTGAAGCCTTTGCCTAATGATCTCCAAAGCTGAACTTTCCACAGGGCACCTTACCTGGTGGTTCACTATTCCTTAGATGACTAGAGGAGGAGGGGTGAGAAATAGTTCTTTTTGAGGACTGCTGAGTAGCATCAAGTTGGAGAAACAAGGCCTGAGACTATTAGAACAAGAACTTAGAGTGTAAATGGATGTGTTTGTAGATTTCGTGGCTTGATAAATCTACAGAACACTGTAAGAGCAAAATGTTGTCCTGAGTGATGTCTTTAGTACTGTGTTTCTTCTCAGGTTAAGTATGTATTTCTTGTAGAATAAAGAGACTTTACTAAAGAATTTAAAAAATTTTGGCCACAAAACAAGATCTTCTCACACATAACTGCTGCTTTCTTTTAAGAAATGATTGGTGTAACTGTTTAGGGGAGTGGCATAGAACATCTCAGTTCAGGGACCTCGTGGTCCCTGGTAAAGATGAAGAAGCATGAAAGTGAAGATCAGAGGGTTTTGAGCCATGATCTGATTCTGTGTTTGCTGCTGGCTTTGTGTGGGATGTGGGCAGGTCACCAGTTCCATCCATGTTTGCTTCTCCATGTGGAAAAGGGAAGTGATAGTACTGGAGTATTGTGGTTACTGTGAAAACCATCTCCTTCAACTTCAGCTGCCTGAAAGCTCCACCTCACTGTAGGTTTCCCATGTTCCTAGTGACAAAGAGAGATGCCTCCTGACTGAGGTTCAATTTACCTGTCTAGACAATTATCTTAGATTAAATTAGTCTAAGACAGATGAATCATCCAGCTAAAACTACACACTGGGTTGAGGGTGGAAGTGCCATAGTCTGACACAAGCAAGGAAACCTGAAAGACTCTTTGTATGATTTGGAGGGAGAGGTTGACACAACATAAAAGTGGAGGTAGAAAGAGAGCAGACTGTGCAACAACCACCATCTAATATATGTTGAAGCTGGTCACAGAGAAACTCTTGGACTCTGAGTGAAATGTGAGTAGAAATTAGGGAAGCAAACTCAAGGAAGATAAATGGGATATTATCTAAAGGGAAGGTGTTGCCCAAGATGAATTGTGGTCTAAGGAAGAGTGATGTTAGCCTTTAGCTGTAAATACAAACACAGCAGCAGCACAGGTAGGAAGTGATGAGCTTGAATGAGGAAATGCAAAATGTAATCAAGGCTAGGGGAAAAGTATCTGCACAGTGCAAAACATGGAGAAGGAAGCTCAAGTTTGAAGTCTGTTGGGAAAGATTTCAGAGTGAGGTTGAGAGGATGGAAAGGCATAGATAAAGCAAGGTAGTGAACAAGAGGAAGAATGTCGAAGATAAGTAACAAAGCTGAGTGGCTTTTCTTTACTTCAAGTATGTATCAGAACAAAGAGCTCTAGGAGGAAACAACAGCTCTTCTAAAAGGCAGCAAGGAGAATTCAGTAATGTGCACTAAAGAGTGATAAAACGGAGTGAAATCCTTGCTTCACTTTGAAGAGGCTGGGGAAGAGGGAGGGAGGATGACTAAGGCAGCAGCATATTGTTCATCAGGCATTCTGTAAAGCATTGGGGAATCAGCAGCATTGTCAGGGGCTAGGCTTTCAGTCAGACCCAACTGATGGGTACATTGTCTTTACTCGGGGAAGCTGCCCAAAGACAGAATCCAGAGCAGAGAGTTGATAGCAGAGCTGAGAATAGCAGGAGAGCAGCTCCCTCCGGAAAGATCATGAGAAAGAGAAGTGCTCAGTGGGTACAAACTGTGCAATGCCTGCACAGAGGAGGGGAGGTGGAAATGATTACACCCTGAGCTGCTTTGTTGTACTGGGCTGGTGATTGCTGGTAAAACCCAGAGGGTGCACTGATTGTTCCTACCTGTTTCTTTGGTGAAAGGCCTGCAGCTGGTAATTAACATTTTTTTGTTTGTTTGTTTAACCAGAGCTGCCATTTCATCACTCCTGGAACAAGATATCCCATGCCTTTTGGGGAGTGAACTAAAAAGACAGGGTTTGATCTAACTTTTGTAACTGCTTCAGAGACTTTAGTTAAAATGGGGGTTTGTAAGCTCTTGCAATAAGTAGCATTGCTCAGTGAATCACAGCAGATTAGATCTTGTCTTTATGGCCTTCTGGGTAATAGTACACTGACAGGACTGTTTTATTCGGCTCACTGCTTTCCCAGGGCTGTATTAACTTTGTGGCTCTCTGTGAAAACTGGGATCTTACTGCCAACCCCAACATCTGTTCTTCTTACATTTGCAAACCAAAACTGCAGATGAGGCTAATCTGTTCACAGCGAGGAGATGTAAGAGAGCTCTAACCTCTCCCAGTCTTTAAACCCTGGCTTTTCAGAGTTCTCTTCAATCTGCAACACTAGCATGTGTTTTGGGGACAAGGAAAGGCTAAGGAATAGATTTGATGTCTGCATGATCACAGAAGCCATAGCTGATGGTAGAAAGATGTGCTGGAATTGCACAGATTTGCTGTGCTGGAGGGAGCTGCCCTGGCTGAACTTAGTGTTATATTGGTAGTGGCCAGAAGCTTTGCTCCTGTGCTTTGAGTGCAAGAGCTAGAAACACAGACAGCTGTGGAGATGCAGGGTTTTTCTTTCAGGGGTAAGGACAGATAAGGGATCCATTTATGTGATGCAGGAAAATGATTTAAATTTGCTTTAGGGCCTAGATACTGAGGCCTTCAAAGTGCATCAGAAAGTGGTTGTTAAGGGAGGGACGTTGAGTTCTTGTTGACTGAGCTGAACCCATTGCATAGAAAAGAAAACATCTAGAGGCTATATGGCACCTTTGGTTCTATTCTGTTTCTCCCCATCTCCTCCAAATTTAGAGTCATTATTTAGAAGTAACTCTCAGATGAGAGATGAAGACATTAGATTGTTTTGCTTTGACTTGCAGGAGAGAACTTTCTCTCCTCTTTGTTTCTCCCTTGGCTGATCTCACAAGAGGAGCTGACAGAGGTGCTGCTTTAGGCACGTCCTCTTATCTGCTGTCTCTAGAGTGCCCTTTAGGTGCCATGGTTGTAAAGTTTTCTGATGTCCATTGAAAACTACAGAGTGGATAACAAAAAACAGCAGAGAAATTTGCTTCATTTCCTTCAGACTCTGCCTGCCATATGCTTTGAGCTGGAAGACACAATTCATCAGTGAGTTTTGTGGTGGAAGAGATGAGCAACAGAGAGAAAGTAAGGGAGCTCTCAGCTGAAACATGAACTGCACATCTTGGTCATGGCCAGGGATAATGCATGAAACAAACCCCACGTCAGTATGGGATTTAGAAGAGAAGCCTTCTATCTTCCAAGCACTTCCATGCCATCATTTCTTCAGTAGTGTCTATAAACTCTTGCTTGTCTGTGCAATGTCTGTGGTGTGTCAGCCAGAGAGGATAGGCTGTATCACACCTTGCTTTCACTTGGGTCTCAAGGCAAAGCCCAAGTACAGCATGTGCTTGGGAGGACAAATCATTCTTTAGCCTTCCAGTATCTGAAGGGGGCCTACAGGAAGGCTGGGGAGGGACTATTTATAAGATCTTGCAATGACAGAACAAGGGGCAATGGATTTAAACTGGCAGAGGGAAGATTTAGACTAGATGTTAGGAGGAAGTTCTTTCCAGTGAGGGTGGTGAGGCACTGGAACAGGTTGCCCAGGGAGGTTGTAGCTGCTCCCTCCCTGGAGGCATTCAAGGCCGGGTTGGACGAGGCCTTAAGTGACCTGTGCTAGTGGGAGGTGTCCCTGCCTATGGCAGAGGGTTGGAACTAGATGATCCTTGAGGTCTCCTTCCAACCTTACCATTCTCTGATTCTTTCATGCCAGGCCTGGGTTGAATCATTGCAGAAGGTTTCTGTATTTCTCTGTGGACTGTGTGTGGAACCTTGACAGCCAGTTTAGACTCGCTGAGCAGTGTTTAGATGGCAAAAGTTGTGCGCGATTAATCCAGTGCTGGTGTCAAACCGAGACGTGGAGAAATCACAATGGTATTTCAAATGATCACTAATGGGAATTTTGACACAAGTTTGAAACTATAGGATTTTGGTGCTAAAAAAGGGAGCACAATGCTTTTCAGTGAAATTCTTGTCACTTTTGAAATGTGTTTTAAGACCAATTTTCAGTCAAAGTACCCTTCGCACAGATTTAGAGTTCTGCTAACTTGCTTGAGGGCTGTAGTAAACAGGGAGAAATAAAATAATGTATGCGTTTGTTAAAGTATATTTCCATCTTTTGGCTGTCATGAACATTTCCTTCTATTTCTCCATTTTAAAAGTTTCTTTTAATCCATTTGTAAGAGACAGTGATGATGTCTGATAAACCTGCAGAAAAGTTGAGTGGTGTTTTCATCTCACTTTGCCAAGTGAGATGCCTGAGATGGTGCAGTCCTGTGGATAAGTTGCAGAACTGAAAAAAAAACATTTTAACTGTTGGGAGAAGATGCAGTGAAGACATTTGCTTTTCTTTAAAAATCTCTTTGAAGTCTATAGATAGAAAAGCTCCAAGGACAAGATTGTTACTGATAAGAGCCTAGTAGGTTACATTGGCTTTTTTCCCCCCTTTCCATCATAACAAAGAAAGAAAAGGACAAATTCCAAAGTTTGGGGGAAAAAGAATTTTCAGGAATGACTTAGGTTGAAAGGGACCTTAGAGAACATCTACTCTGACCTGCCTGCCATGGGCAGGGAACCTCTCAACTAGACTTGGCTGCTCAAGTCCTCAGCCAGCCTGGCCTTGAACACCCCCAGGAAGGAGGCATCCTGTTCCAGAGTCTCACCACCCTCATACTGAAGAATTTCTTCTGGGATCCAGTCTGAACCTAGTCTGCCTCAGCTTAAAACCATTCTCCCTTGTCCTGTCTCTAGACACCCTTATGAAAAGTTCCTCTGCAGCCTTCCTGTAGGATATCTTCAGATATTGGAGGGCAGCTCTAAGTTCCCCTCTGAGTCTTCTGTAGGCTGAACACCCTCAGCTCCCTCAGCCTATCCTCATAGCAGAGATGTTCCAGGCCTTGGATCATCATTGTGGCTCTCCTTTGGACTCACTCCAACAGCTCTGTGTCCTCCTTACTATGAGGACACCAGAACCAGATGCAGCATTTGAGGTGCAGTTTCACAAGAGCAGAGTACAGAGGTCGAATCACCTTTCTTGACCTGCTATCCCCACTCCTCTTGATGCAGCTTAGGCTGTGACTTGTCTTATTTCATGACCTTTTATCAAGACTGTGTGCTTAAACTTAAGAACAAGATTAAAGACACCATTAAGATGTCATTAATATGTTGTATGATGCTTGTATGCCTAGCATATGTAAGCATAGGGATGTGCTTACCATGTACACTGATCTGTGGGTTGGGTTGTTTTTTGGTTTGCTCCACTGTTCACATTTAGAAGATAACTGAATTTCCCACAGGAGTGAATCTCATTCTTGTATAATATGCAAGAAAGTATTTTGAATTCTGTCCTCCTGAAGCATAGCTCAGCCAAAAGCATTTTTTTTTTAATTATTGTTCTGAATGTCCCTCTTTTTACAATATCCAATGATCATCTCTTCATCCTCTGTTGTTTTTCACAGATATAATAACTATATTTGGCTTAAAGGGAGAAAAACCCAACAATAAACAAGGGTGTCTTTGGGGTTTTTTGTTTGTTTGCTTTTTTGTTTGTTTTTGTGGGATGTGATTGTTTTGTTTTTTTACAGCTACATATCATCTTTTCTTTATCCAGAATTCTTTGACATGCACAGACCTTNTAACTTTGCCCTGCTTATAAAAAAAAAAAAAAAAAAAAAAACCAACAAAAAACCCCACAACTGTGTGGTGGGTTGGGATATTGCAATAAACCTTAAACTACCACAATNGTTTTTAACTAAAGAGTGGCTCAAAAAGCTGAAACTTAGTTTGGAGGTTTAGTTCCATTAAATGAAGAGAGGCAGGTTCTTCCTTGAGGGCTTTTCAGAGCACTTCAGCTATACACTGTGTGCATGTATGAGCCAGCAATGTGCTCTCGTNCAACCTGAGATCCTTCTTGCCTGTCGTTTGGGTCAGTTTTGATGTCATCACTGTTGCAATAAGTTAAGGCTTCCATAAGGTTACTGTATCATGCCATCACAAGAGGAGTCAGTAGATGTTCCCCTCCCAGCCATTAGCCCCTGGGCAGGGTTTGCTGCTGTTTGCTGTGGTTTTCAAGTAGCTTTGCTGCCTTGCATTGCAAGCGTGGAGTTGTCTGCGGGAGGTGCTGCGTATCTCATTGCCGTGTCCGGTTTAATCAGCTCTTTGTCTGTCTGTGTGAATCGCTCCAAGTATAAATTCTTTGTTGTCTGTCTAACCACATGATTTACTGCAGCTCCTAGTGCAGTTGCCTTGAGCACAGGTAATTGTCTGGAGTTGGGAACATCATCAGCACTCTGAGAAATGTTCCTGCTTCCACAGCATCTGCTAAGCTTATATTTATTAATACAAATACAACACAGCTTTTGATGGATTCTCCTGCGTAACCTTTTTGGAATGCAAATATGGATTTGATAAATACAGCAGCGTGCTGGTGTCTTTTTGGGTGTGAAAATCTCACCCAAAGAATGAACAGAGTATTGGAATCATTGCTTTTACTTAGCTGAATTGAATAGATATCCAAATCCTGGGCGGAGAACTGCATGCACATATGTCTTCACATTTATGATCTGATTCTACATTTAATTAAGTGATGACTATAACTTTTTTTTTGACTGAGTTACAGCAGAATCACATCTCTGTGTATTTCTGTATTTTCTTGCTGTGATTCTCAGATTGAATGCAAGGCATGCTTAGACCTGCATCTAGTTAGCAGAGTGCATCTAACTATTAGTGCTTTGCAGTCTGAGCACCAGGCTCTATGCAACTGGTAGACAGCAAATAAACTTAGTGAACTATCTATTCTATGTCTTTTAAAAAGCTTTTTAAAATGAGCCCTGTGTGCCTAGCAGTGACCTCTGTACACCAGTAGCCTTTGCCAAACAACTGGCCCTTTGATGGCAGTTCTGCAGTTCATTGTGTACCAGTGCTGGCACTGCCAGACCAGATCAGCTCTACAGCCTAGCTCAGTGAGTATCTCCTGTGACACAGCCCAGCTCTTCCAGAGATAGATCAAAATGCTCCTTGTTGGAAAATCAGGACATTATCTGCCTGCTGGGGTGGTTCCTTCCTGCATCTGAACTGCAGAGCATGCTGGGAGATGGAGAGGTTGATATCTGTTATTTTATTGCCTTATCTGAAAGAACTTTGAACATCTTCAAAATCATGACCATTTCTAGTTTAATTTTCTTTTTCTTAACCAGGTTATGTCATTTCATTGCCATGACTTCATTGGGCTGCATGAAGAACATTGCTCTGATTTCCTTTGGTGTTTCCTTCTGGGTTTCTGGCTTGTCCCATTTCTTATTTCACACAGAATCACAGAATTAACCAGGTTGGAAAAGACCTTTGAGATCATCGAGTCCAACCTATAATTCTGTTTGCAGGATTTCATTTGCCATGTTGCCCTCCTTGCTCTTTCCTACCTCTGTCATTATATATTTATTTTTATTCTGATCTTGACAGCTTTACCTTTTGCCTCAGTTTCGATAGATCAGGTGAAGCCAGGGAGGATGTTACTTGAAGATGATTTTTGTAATGGAGATACATCTTGCCAAGCTCTGGCCTGAGACCCTCTACACCAAGCAGCACTTGTGGTCTATGTAAAAGCTCTGTAAGGGTTATGGTAACAGAAGTGAATTCAGTGAGCACAGCATGTGAGTGAACACCAACCTAAGGATCTACACTTTGCAGGGGCAGGAATTCCGATGATACACTTCCACTTTTTACCATTGGGACTATTCAGTTACCCACCTGCAGGGACCAGCAGATAAAACGAAACACTTCTAAACTCCTCTTTATCGTTACTGTCACTTTTCTTTCTCTCCTTCTTTCAGATGATCACTCAAGAGTGAGATTGCAGCTGCTGGATGGGGACCCTCACTCTGACTACATAAACGCCAATTACATCGACGTAAGGCTCCTGGACATCCCCGCTATGACAAGTCTGCTTCTGCATTCAGTGCCTCTGACATAGGGACAGGCTGTTCATCTCCTATGAGTGACAGCTGAGTGTTACACAAACATCATGTTGTGACAGGGAGAAGGTTCTCAGTCTCCAGTTAATACCGTCTGGCCAATCTAGGCAGATGGAGATTTCCTGTGTTTGACAGGTCCACCAGCAGAAGTAGAATGTGGGCTAAGTGATGTGCTCAGGAATCAGTCTCAGCCCCTTGCTGGAGCATGACTGGATCTCTGAGCCATCAGCCTCTCACAGAGTTGCAGTGCAGAAGGCATGCAAATAGATTGATGTATTTGGTTTAGCGCTATAAAAATGCCATTCAGAAAGCAGCCTCCTGACACACAGCGATCGGATGGACACGTGCTCCTTGTCTGCAGCAAATCACTCTCAGGAACACGACCACATTCAGAAGAGCTTCTTTAAGGGGTGAAAAATACACCTAATCAAGTTAGAGAAGGGTGGTGTGCAACATTTTTATGCTGAGGCAAACACTCGCTTCCCTTCTTTTCAGAGGTACAGCTTTGTACCAGTTAGCTTTCAGAGCTGTCCACAGGCTAGTGATGGGACTTGGGTTTCTTCAAGGAACTGTTAAAAACTCTTTGACATAATGAGAACTGATTTTTTTTAGCCTGAGCAGCATTCCATCACTTAAAGTCTCCTAGGGCAGCAGAGTTGTCTGTCTTCACTTATTCAGTAGCCAGTGTTAGTACACTGCTAAGCAGTTGTTGGCAGCTGGGGAGCATAAACTCCATGCTGGTGTGCTTTGTCTGAACTGTCATCTCATCCCTTCTCTCTTCTTCCAGGGCTACCACCGGCCTCGCCATTACATTGCAACCCAAGGCAAGTTCATTCTTGCGTGTCTAAGTATTTGTAAACCTACTTCTGTTGTAAGAGCTGTTCATTGAGTGACATCTGGTTCAGGGAATGTCTGAAAACTTAGGGTGGGGGCACAAAAGAGTCCAAAGAAAAGAAGGGCAATGAAGCTGGTGAAGGATCTAAAGCGCAAGGTTTGTGAGGAGCAGCTGAGGGAACTGGAGTTGTTTGGCCTGGAGAAAAGGAGGCTGAGAGGACACCTTCTCACTGTCTACAACCCCCTGAAAGGAGATTGGAATCATCTGGGTGATGTTCTCTTCTCCCACATAACAAAAGCACTAGGATGAGAGGAAATGGCCTCAAGTTGTGCCAGAGGTTTAGGTTGAACATCAGGAAAAATTTCTTCCCCAAAAGTGTTGTAATGCCATGGAACAGGCTGCCCGTGGCAGCAGTGGAGTTCCCATCCCTGAAGGGATTTAAAAGCTATGTAGATGTGGTGCTGAGGGACATGGGCAGTGGCAGTGCTGCATTAACAGTTGGACTCAAGGAGTCTTGGAGGTCTTCTCCAAACTTTCTGATTCTGTGTTGCAGGATCTTTAAGACCCTCAAACACAAAACCTCAGCTATAGGAATAAGAAGTGCTGCAGACTTAGAGGTGGCAGCACAGTCTCTAATGTGTCTGTTGTGCATGAAGTATGAGACTGAAACTAAAAAGGACTTTGTGGAGCTTGGGTTTACCTTCTGGAATGAAATTTCTTGAGGGGGGAATATGAATAAACTTATGACTGAAGAACTTCTGGTTAGTGTGAAATAGTAGGAAATGCATTTGAACACCACCTTCTGTTAGCTGATGAGTTTCCTGTGCCTTTAGTGGGGGGAACAGAAAAAGAGGCAAACCCAACATAATTCAGCATTGAGGACTCCATGTTAGATGACAAACACTTTTACTCCTAGGTGCTGTTTTCCTGCACCACTGGCCAAACTCTGATGCCACAACCATTTCCTCTGCCACCTCTATCACTGCAAAAGTGACATTAAGAGAAAAAATAATTAAATTCTGCCTTATGACTTCATCACTGCCTTTGCTGGTCCCTATTGAAAGAGTAAAGAAACAGAATAAAACTGTCATTTGAGGATGTGTGAGCCTGGGGAATGCAGCAAGGCAGAGAACATGGAGAATTGAGTATGAGTAGAGTAGGTGAAGAGAGGCTGTAAGAAGATTTACTCTACAGTGTAGAAGAGAGTAAGGAAACAAGGTCAGGGAAAGGCTGTAGTTAGAACCTCATATGGGTAATTATTTGACTGTTTGAACCTGCACTATTTTTCTCTGGGGGAATTTCAGAAAAGGGCTAATTTCTTCATATTTTCTTCCTCCTTCACAATTAATAAATATTAAAATATGAGATGGAGGAATTTCAGTGCTTCATCAGGTACAAATTTCAATGCAGCCTTAATTACAGACTCACTGTAGGGTGCATCCATGTCCCTCCACTTATACACAATTACTGGAACCATCTGCACTCTGATACAGGCATCACCTCACTTTCTAGAGCCCTAGAACCTTAAAAACCCTCTCTGAGGAGGATTGAAGTGTCTGATATCTCGGAGAGCTGCAGACTGTTTGTGCCTGTAACCCAGAACTGCAGAGGGATGCTCTGAAAGGGAGAGTTGGATCCTTTGAGAACAAGGCAAAGGCTGGAGAAAAGCTGAGAAGAGCTATTGGCATTCCATACACTAATTTAAGATGTCCTTTTGTCTTTTTTCCTGCCTCAGGGCCTATGCAAGAGACAGTGAAGGATTTCTGGAGAATGATCTGGCAAGAGAACTCTGCGAGTGTTGTCATGGTCACCAACTTGGTGGAAGTGGGCAGGGTAAGGGTACTGCTTTCCCAACACAGGAAGCCAGACCAGCACTGGGTGTAGCAGGGTGCTGTGTTGAGGCAAGGTCAGCAAGTGGCATGCCTTTTGTTTCCTCAAGTCAGGGAATGAAGGAAGCTGTTCTGGGTTTTTCTCTGAGTTGCTGGATTGTGTAGTACTTAGCCACTTCCCTTCTAGACTAATAGGGCTCATGTTCCTGGTGTAAGTCTCAGCTTTAGCAGGGCTATACACATTTATGCTAGCTGAGCAGCTGTCTCCTTGTCCAGTACAGGAGGCAAAATGTACTTCTGTGATAATTGTTCTTTTTCTGTGTAATTTGAATTCTTCTCAATGCACAAAAATCCAGAGGGGTGAGAACACACAGCTGGTGTTGAAACTGTCCCAAGAGCTCTTGAAATGGTAGCTCAAAGCCTAGAGTTTGCAGTCACTTCAGAAGGTCACTGCATAAGATGTGCACAGCTGGATCCTGGAACCACCCAGGAGCGCTGGCCACATCGGCATCCACTGAACAGAGAAGACTGAGGGGGGAATCTCATAAATGCTTACAAATACTTCCAGAGTGGGTGTCAGGAGGATGGGACCAGTGCCCACTGACAGGACAAGGACTAAGGGCCACAAACTTGAACATAAGAAGTTGCATCTAAAGATGAGGAGGAACTTCTTTGATGCAAGGGTGACAGAGCACTGGAACAGGCTGTCCAGAGAGGTAGTGGAGTTTCCACCTCTGTAGACATTCAAAACCCACACGGATGTGGGTTCCTGTGACCTTCTTTAGATGAACCTGCTTTGGCAGGGGAGTTAAACTCAGTGATCTCCAGAGGTCACTCCAAACCTTTACCATACTGTGATGCTGTGCTTTACTGTTGTAGACTCAGATGAAACAGGAATCTCTGCATCATCAGAAGGCAATTGTCAAAACCCATGATGAGAGCAAATATGAATAACTTGTGTAGGTTAGACTTTAGGGAAAGAGCAAAAGGCATGTCTGGGGTGGTTTTCCACCCCATATTCTTTTGACTCCTTGTGCTCTTTGATTTAGAGCCATTCTCAGCCAGAAACTGGAGCTCTTAAAAATTGTGAGCTAATGCTTGTCACCTTCCATTGCTCTGGGACTAAGAAAAAAAATAAATGATAGTTTATTCCCAGCCATTAGTAATTCAGCTGCTTTGTGCTTGATTTCCTTTAGATCTGATGGCTGAATGCTAACTGGTTCTGTTCATTTATTGTTATTTATTCTATTTTGCCTTCTACTGATGCTTCACTTTGAAATAAATGCCTCTATGCAAAAAAAAAAACCACACCCAAAAAAAACCCCAAAACAAACAAACAAAAAAAAACCAACACAAAAAAAAACCCCACCCACCAAACCAACAAACCTACATTAATCTTATTTAATATTTATAAAACCTGTTCAGATTGTGACTGGAACTGGAACATGAAACCTGCTTCCCAGTAACTAATTGCTTCAGCTTTTAGGTGTTGTTTCACTCTTTCATGCTAAAGCATTTAATAACTTGATAGTCTTTTGTGAGTCTAAATATCCCTTCTAGAGTTTCACAGCCTTGGCTTTAATTTCTGCTATTACTTTTGCACGTGGCTTCTAGAAGTGGTTGAGCCTGGGATAGATTTATGTGAGCAGATTTCATTCTTGAGCTTTAACTGAGACTTGTCACAGCTGGTGAAATGTCAAATTTGTGTCCATATCTGTCAAGGAGACCTTAGAGTCAAACAAATTTAATGTATCAACAAGAGTCTCACAATGCCTGTGAGCTGGAATTCCTTGGACAAACAGAGAGGGTTCAGAATTACAAGGGGACATTGGATGAGGCTCTGGCCAACCTGATCTAGTGTGAGGTGTCCCTGCCCATGGCAGAGGGGTTGGAACTACATGATCCTTGTGGTCCCTTCCAACCCTGACTGATTCTATGATTCTATGAAATGTTTCTCAGAGGGGCTGGTGGTAGTGACTGCCAAGTGTTCTGTAAACATGATCTACAGTCAGGGCATGTAAGGAAATCTAAGGGAGACTGTCCTAAAGAAAAAGAGCTAAATTCAGCCTTTTAATTTGTATTCACACAGAGGAAATAAACAAAAAAGAATCCTCCCTGTGGTTTCTAATATGGTAAAGGATTTTTTGCTGTAATGTATCCAGTTAATTTTGACAGGGTGTGTACATCAGAAAGTAGCCCCATTTGTGTTGTCTTCAGCTTGAAACCAGAGTGAAATGTAGGTCAGCTCTCACTCAACTTGAGCTAATTCTTCTCAATATTTTCTTTCTTCCCCTCCCCCCCAGGTAAAGTGTGTTCGATACTGGCCAGATGACACCGAGGTCTATGGAGATATTAAAGTGACATTAATTGAGACAGAGCCCTTGGCAGAGTATGTCATACGGACATTTACTGTGCAGAAGGTAAGGAAAGCTTCAGTCACTGCCACACTTCCTGTGTGAACTCAGGGCACCACATCCAGAATGCTCTTGGAGGTGGGAGTTGTTATCGTCTGGAAGCTTTCACTTCAGAAACCTAAATTCTGGCCAGAGATTCCAATTTTGGACAAATGATTTTACATGAACATCTTGATGGAGCCACAAAAGTAGAAGCTGTGGTGCATGAAGTTTAAATGCATCCAAGAGCCAGCAGATAGTTGATAATATGCCAGGAATAATAACTGTTGTGTTCCACAATGGCAAACTACAGATGAAAAAAAAATTGTGTGCCAGGTAGGGAGCCCTTTCAGCAGCAATAAAAATATAATAAAGGCAAGAGTATAAAAATTATCCCCAGTTTGGCAGGATTTGGAAGATTCTTTGCTATTTGTAATTAGAAATTGGACATCCAAGTGTCAGAGTCTTCCAAGTCTGTCCAAATCACTGTGCAGCACTCAGTAGGTGGTTTTAAAGTTCCTCAAACATTCCTGCTAAATGAACTTCAGCCACACTGGGAATATCCTTCCAGTTTTCTAGTAGATCAGCTCCACGTTTCATTAAATCACTGAAAAACTTGGCAAGAAAAGCCAAGGTCTGACAGGTTAGAGGGCTTGCTGCTGGTCTCCACCTACATTTCATGTACAACAGAGTATCGCATCTGACTGGCACTTCTGTGTTACACTTCATGGGGCATATACTAGTGCTGTCAGTTTTCATCTACCAATAACTTGGTCTCAACAGAAAGGCCAAGTTCAGGTACCAGTTTACACCACCAGCTGTAATCTTAGACTGAGATTTTTTTGACGGGAGATGGCAGAAAATCCTCTGTTGCCTGGGGCATGATGTTTGTTCCCCATGCTGTTGCTTCAACGCCTCGAAAACGACTTAAGAGTAACTTCTTGGTGGTTTATGGCAAGTTGGTGTTAACCAAGGAGGCTGGAAAAACACAGCCATGAGATGCTGGTGTTGAAGTTGCTCTGTAAAGTTCTTAATCAGCTAGGTTTGAACTCCTAAGAGCACAGATTTTAACTGGGAGCTGCCATTGACCTTCATACTCCTTAGCCCACTTCATTTGTACTTGGAGTTCAGCTCGAAATGCCAGAGTGCAAAGCCCCATAGAACGTATTCCTGTGTCAGATGAGCTCTAAATGCTGTTCAGCGTGAGGGAAAGGAGCAGTGATCAGAATATTCTGATTGCAGTCTGATGACAGAAAAATAGAGGCTGTGTTGTCTCCTCAGAAAGGCTACCATGAGATCAGAGAGATTCGGCAGTTCCACTTCACCAGCTGGCCAGACCACGGCGTTCCCTGCTACGCCACAGGCCTCCTGGGCTTCGTTCGTCAGGTGAAGTTTCTCAATCCTCCAGAAGCAGGACCCATTGTTGTGCACTGCAGGTATGTGAGCTCTTTGTCTGAGCCTTTTCTCCATCTTCAGCTTTTTTTTCCTTTTCTGTTCTCATCTGGCATCAATCAGCTACACTTTGTTTGTTCAAGAGTGTAATTTGTGGGCGTCACTGAGAAACAAAGTGGAATTTGGTTTCCTTTTCTGAAGCAGCAGCTCTGAAGCTTAGCTGGCCTGAATAAGAGATGATACAAGTAGGTCAGAGAAGGCCATTCAAATGCAGAAGACTCTCTGGAGGCCTGTACTCTCTTAGATCCTCATATCAGAGCTGGAAAAATCTACCACAGCCATTGCAATCGTTATCTGGAGCAAACCTCACATGGCAGGAGGGACAATGCCTAACTTTAAAACAACTTTGATTTCTGTACCCATATCCTCTGCAGTTCAGCTTGGTGCCCAACATCAGTACTGGGGCCAGGTCTCATTAATATCCTTATCAGTGATCTGGATGAGGAGATGAGACACCTTCAGTAAGTTTGCAGACAACATCGTTGGGTGAATATGTTGATCTGCTCAAGGGTAGGAAGCCTCTACAAAGGGGCTTGAGATCAGTTGTATGAGATTGAGCAAGGACAAGTGTTGTGTCCTGGGTGCAGGTCACAACAACCCCATGAATACCCCAGGCTTGGGGTCGAGTGGCTGGAAACAACTCAGCTGAAAAGGATCAGGGAGTGTTGGCCAACAGCCAGTAGAAGATGAGTCAGTGTGTGCCCACGTACCCAAGTAAACCAACAGCATCCTGGCTTGGATCAGCAACAGCATGACCAATGGGACCAAGGAAATGAGTGTTACCCTGTCCTTGGCACCTGCAAGGCCTTGCCTTGAATACTGTGTTCAGTTTTTCAACACAGTTTTGTGTCCCTCACTGCAAGCAAGGACACTGAAGGGGTGGAGAGTGTCCAAAGAAGGGCAATAAAGATGGCAAAGGGTCTGCAGCACAGGTCTTGTGAGGAGCAGCTGAGGGAGCTGGGGTTGGTCAGCCCAGAGAAAAGGAGGTTGAGGAGTGACCTCTCTACAACTCCCTGAAAGGAGGTTGGAGCCAGGTGGGAATTGATCTCTTCTTCCAGGAACAAGGACAAGACAAGAGAAAATGGCCTCAAGTTGCACCAGGGGAGGTTTATGTTGGATGTAAGGAACAATTTCTCCCCCAAAATTGTTGTCAAGCCCTGGAACAAGCTGCCCAGGGCAGTAGTGAAGTCCCCACCCCTGGAGAGATTTCAAAGCTATGTCGATGTGGTGCTGAGGGACATGGTTTAGTAGTGACCTGGCAGTGCCGTGTCAGTGATCTTAAAGGTCTCTTCCAACCTACATGATTCTAGCAACAGTCTTATGTGAAATGTTACTCTGTCTTCCTGGGTCTGGATGCCAGCATTATGCATCTTAGCTTCCTCAGAGCCCAGGAGCTGGGATGGGAATGTCAGACTGAAAACCTGCCCAGGCCGTTCGTGGTTTTTTCGGTTGTGGTTTTTTTTTTGTTTTTTTTTTTTTTAAATCAGCTTCCAGCTAGTAAATAAAAGGGAAATGCTTGAGGGAACCTCACTGCTTGGTTTCCAGCTGTGAAAATTCAAACTATTGAACCTTGTGCTTGCCAAGTCCCCAGCTGCTACTGTTACTGGTGAGGACTCTTCTGCAATGTTTGCTTTCAACTGAGCTTAAAGCCCTGCTCAGGAAGGCACTGAGTATGAAGAAGAGTGACCCTAACTTGAAGAACTAACAGTTTGAGATGTGATCAGGTGTCCTACGAGTGATGGGAGAGCAGACAAATGCACACCAGCTGGCATCAGAGTTAGGTGATTCAAACCCAAGAAAAGACATTGCTATAAACCTGGGTTTGGGCTGGCAACAGCTGCTTCTGCAGTGCTGAAGCCACAGCTCAGGGTGTGTCCTATAAAGAAGACATGGCTGAAGAACAAGGCTAGAGAGCAGAGTTGGCTGTCCCAAAATCTCACCCCTAATCAACCCACAGGCAGTCATGCTGTGTGACTGGGAAGAGAGAAAGGATTCACCCCACATCCACTTGATAAAGGGAAAATGAATTAAATCTTACCCTTTTAAGCCAGTTTTGGGGGGAGGGAGTGTTTTGCTTTGTTGAGGGCTTTTAGCAAGCAATGAATCTGGTTTGTAATACAACACAGCTAAGCCTGAGGAGCTGGCGGAAGGGAATTTGTTCGGAGCTCAGGGGGTACCTTGGTGCCATGACTTGTGTCTGGCCCTGCAAGGAGTCTGAACCTGATTCATTGTCACCAAAAGCACAAGGAGAAATTTTTCATCCTTCACATTTTAATGAATAAATGCCATTTCCTCTCCCTTATTTATCTGCTTTTGAATTTTAATGACTTGCTTTAAGTGGTAATTACCAAATTCTCCCTACCAATGGCTGGCTGGATAATATCACTGTTCGATATTTATGAAGTGCCAGGATCCTCTAAATATAGAAATGTTATAACTATTTGTTAAAATTCTGAAAAGCTGAGAGATAAAGGGAGAGGAAATGCCACTTATTCATTAAAATTCTGCAAATGAAAAATATCTTCTCTCTATTCAGCAGTTGATTAATCTGGTCCATTAATTTATGGTCATTCATATCTCCTCGCTTTCGGCTCCACTGGAGTTTGCGTGCAGCTGAAGTTTGCCTGATTTCAGTTGAGTTTTCCTTCTTCCTTTGGAGTAAGGCAAAGAGACCTTCCCCTCTCTCTATCCTTCGCACCTAAACAGCTTGGATGATTTCCCAGGAGGGAAGGAGGACGCAATGACAACACAGTTCTGCAGGAGATGGTCTGCAAGCAGCGGGGAGCTCCAAACTGAAGGGTTGGAGTAGCCTCAAGCTCCTTGCTCTATAATTTTACAGGCCAAAACTTGAAATCACCCTCCTCAGGATACAAGTTTCCTCCTGATTGAAAAGGGGAAAGAAATGTTTGAGGTGGAGGACTGAGTTCCTTTCATCATACCCACTTCAGTAAAAATGTGTATGCCTTTTAAAGATTCCTGTAGAAGAAAATGTCTGGAATTGTGTCTATTTGCAGCCTGGAGGCTGACAGTAAGAGGTGTGCAGGTGAACTGACCCATAGAATCGTAATGACTGTTTTCCTGGAGTAATTTCTATGTTGGTGTTCAAGAACACAAAGCTTTTTATCTCCTGCCTGGATATGTTTTTCTTTCAAGAAATACTATTTTACCTCATTCTGTTAAATCCTAATCTAATTTAGCTACACACAAAAACTGGCCCATCAGAGAGAGGGAAGCAGCTTCCAAGGGAAGACTTGTGTGTGATAGTTATTTTCTCCTTCACAAAGCCCTTCCCCATCTTGGTCCTGGGATAATTCACCCCCTGTTTGTTTTTTTTTCTTCTTCCAGTGCTGGGGCTGGGAGAACAGGGTGCTTTATTGCCATCGACATCATGCTTGACATGGCAGAGAACGAAGGCGTGGTAGATATCTTCAACTGCGTGCGAGAGCTGCGCTCCCAAAGGGTCAATCTGGTGCAGACGGAGGTAGGTGCCAGCAGGTCTCCCTTAACCTGTACCACTCTTGTGTCTGCCTTGCCACTCAGTGGGAGCCCAGCAATTCATTAAGTCAAGACTTGCTTGCTCTGTGATGTGCTCATACTGAACTTTGGGTGGCTAAACGTGGCCAGATGTGCGCTGAATCACATTTACGGTCAGCTACTCCGGGCCTTCAAGACAGGAGGGCAAACCTTGAAGTTCAGGTCTTAGCACTGCTGATTAATTTGATTTTCCTAGTGGAGAAAAGCTAGCTCCTGAGTCCTCTCATGATTCATTCATAGGTGTGCTGCTGACTGCAGTAGTGCCTGCTTTACATCAGTTTCAAGCTAAACAACTGAAACATTCTTAATTCAAGCTCTGGGTGCTGATGAAGCAAGCTGCTAGGTCACATAGTGTGACTGTGTAGCAGCTGCACAGATTCCTGTGGAACTATTATCCTACTGCAAAAATTTTAGGTGTGTGCTTCAATGCCTTCTCCTCCTGAGGGACTGGACAATAGCCTGGAGCAGAGAAGGGCTTTTAACTGTGTTGGACTTCTCATATTTAGCTCAGAGAAAAAAAACTTTACCCAGAAAACTAAGTGCAGGGGTTTTGAAGAGCCAGGTGGGGCAGAGTTGTTAGTAGAGTTGTTTCTCTGGTGTTATAACTGCTCCAAAGCACAATCCATTCCTGACCATTGCCTTGTGCCTGTGAACAGAAGAACTTTAGATTCTGATCTCTTCAGCAAACCCACCTTTTGTCCCAGCCCCCCCTAGAGTGGTGAGTTCCCACTTCACTTGTAAATGTGAAATGAATATGTGAGACCTCACATTCAATGATGGATGAAATATGCTCACAAAGCTGTCACATAGCACCCTGTGTAATTTGTCTCCACATGAAACAGAGCCAAAAATGCACATCAGGCATGATTTAAGAAGAAAAAAAAAAAAGGAAGGAATAAGTGTGGTATTTCATGATCTGTATTGAAAATATTATAATGTCTTGTTCCCTTCCCCATGCAGGAGCAGTATGTGTTTGTCCATGATGCCATTTTGGAGGCATGTCTCTGTGGCAACACGGCCATTCCAGTTTGTGAGTTCAGATCCATATATTACAACATCAGCAGACTAGATCCACAGACCAATTCCAGCCAGATAAAAGATGAGTTTCAGGTAATTTCCTAAGACTCAGTCATTACAGTTGGTGTATTGAAGGTGTCTAATCACTTTCTGTGTGGTGTTTTATGATTTCCAGCAGAGCAGGGAAGTGGGGCACTGAGCCAAAGTCTGATTTCAGCTGAATTTTGTTGTTTTGTTACTGAATCAGGCAGAGATTTGGACTCGGGCATGAACTTCTCAACCTTCAGCAAGAAAGAAATTTCTCCATCACTTCAGTAGAGCAGGGGTATAGAATCATAGAATGGTAAGGTTGGAAGGGACATCAAAGATCATCTAGTTCCAACCTCCTGCCATAGGCAGGGACACCTCCCACTAGTACAGGTCACTCAAGGCCTTGTCCAACCTGGCCTTGAACACCTCCAGGGAGGGAGCAGCCACAACCTCCCTGGGCAACCTGTGCCAGTGTCTCACCACCCTCACTGGAAAGAGCTTCCTCCTAACATCCAGTTTCAGTCTGCCCTCTGCCAGTTTAAACCCGTTGCCCCTTGTCCTGTCATTGCAAGACCTTGTCAATAATCCTTCCCCAGCCTTCCTGTAGGCTCCCTTCAGATACTGGAAGGCTACTATAAGATCTCCTCAAAGCTCCTTTTCCAGGCTGCAGAGCCCCAACTCTCTCAGTCTGTCCTCATAGCAGAGCTGCTGCAGCCCTCTGAGCATCTTCGTGGCCTCCTCTGGACCTGCTCCACCAGTTCCATGTCCTTCTTGTGCTGGGGGCTCCAGAACTGTACACAGTACTCCAGATGGGGTCTGAGGAGAGCAAAGGGTACTAATTTTCACACAAAATGTTGCTCTTCTCATTTCAGTAAATATTCCATTGTTCATTTTCCTGTGTAATTTATGCAGAAACATTTATGCCTCAAGGTCCCTTATTATCCATTCTTGTGGCTCATGTGCTGCTTCCCAGTCTTGACAATCAACTCACTGAAGTCCTTCCATACAAAGGAGAAAGTGAGCTCAGTGAGCATTGCTTTTTGTGCTTGCCAGTTTTCAGCGAGCAGAATCCCTCAGTTCATAACATATTTTGCCAAGTACCTGAGGAGAACTGAAGTGACAGATAGCAAAAACTCCCAGGTGCTGGCTTACCACAGTTTGTTTGGGGCAAGCAAGAAAACAGGGATCCTTCCACACTTCCTTGCCTCAATTGTTTATCCCACCCTAATAAATGGGCTTGGGACATGAGCGATGAACCTGGTAGTGGTATCTCTGGCACAGTAAAGAGCTCATTCTGCAGAGCACTGAGCTAAGATTTTCAGACTTGTTCCTCATCTATTTGTAAATCCCTTTAGGATTTTCAGCCAACACCAATGTATAGAAAAAATATCATATTTTGGGAAATTTGGGACAAGGTGAGTTTGATGGGATAGAGGAAGAGACCTCTGCTGTTCACTGTGAGACTGTTCTTAGCCAGCAGTAAAAAAAACCCCTGAAGATTCCTTTAATTATAGGCAATGCTCACCCTCTTTCCCAGCAGAGTATCTTCTGCATCAAGAGAATGCCTTTTGGGAGCCCCAGTTTGAGGCAGATGCCTCTTTTCCTCCCTCTGTGTGCTTTGTATCTGAAATCTTGCAGGGATTCATCAGGGTTGGTGTAGCGAGATAAAGAATGTGGGTCCCCACTGCTGACAGTTCAATTAAAAAAAGATCAGGTTTTATCAAGTGATATCAGATCTGTACAAGTGTTTCTGGTTCTGGACGCTTGCTATGAAGGAGCCAAAGCCTAACTTCATTAAATGCTGTTTTGCTATCAAAAAAAAAAAAAAAAAAACCTCCACTGGGCTTNGATGCCATTTTGGAGGCATGTCTCTGTGGCAACACGGCCATTCCAGTTTGTGAGTTCAGATCCATATATTACAACATCAGCAGACTAGATCCACAGACCAATTCCAGCCAGATAAAAGATGAGTTTCAGGTAATTTCCTAAGACTCAGTCATTACAGTTGGTGTATTGAAGGTGTCTAATCACTTTCTGTGTGGTGTTTTATGATTTCCAGCAGAGCAGGGAAGTGGGGCACTGAGCCAAAGTCTGATTTCAGCTGAATTTTGTTGTTTTGTTACTGAATCAGGCAGAGATTTGGACTCGGGCATGAACTTCTCAACCTTCAGCAAGAAAGAAATTTCTCCATCACTTCAGTAGAGCAGGGGTATAGAATCATAGAATGGTAAGGTTGGAAGGGACATCAAAGATCATCTAGTTCCAACCTCCTGCCATAGGCAGGGACACCTCCCACTAGTACAGGTCACTCAAGGCCTTGTCCAACCTGGCCTTGAACACCTCCAGGGAGGGAGCAGCCACAACCTCCCTGGGCAACCTGTGCCAGTGTCTCACCACCCTCACTGGAAA
>WBNM01028025.1:124214-172082 GCA_013399055.1 Ramphastos sulfuratus
CAACAAAAAAAAAAAAAAAAAAAACCTCCACTGGGCTTATTTTGTCATGATACAAGACGAGATTTGTCGCCTCTGTGCTTGTTCTTTTGAGCTGCCAGGGGCTGGCAACTCCTGTGGGAGGAAAATGCTCCAGTGTGCTTTGCATAAGAAGTTCGTTCCCTCTGTCTAGTTGTAGAATCTATTTTTACAGGATTTTGGCTGAGAGCATTCTTCAGCCTTAATTGTCTGGATTTAATGCAAAAGGTGGTATCTATTGCCACAATCCTTATGAACTATAGATCTGGTGGTGCAGTTGGTATTATTTAGGTCCTTCTGGTAGGGCTGGATGTGTTGCTGGTGCACTGCGTTGTGTCTGAACATGCAAAAGCTCATTCTGAAGGCTTTTTTGTAATCTGATTAAGTGTGAAACCAAGGGAGAGAGAGGAAGGGCATAAAGTAGTCACCTGCCTAATTATCTGCACTGTCAGAGATCTGAGATTCTGGGTTGCTTCCCCAGCCACACTACTACCTGCCTGCTTTCTATCTCGAGACAAAAGAGCTTTTATGTAGAACCTGCATAATTTAGAAGAGCTGTATTATTTGGGATTTTATACTTTGGCACTTTCCATTATCTTGGATTGTTTGGCACTCTTCTTTCCTCCATTCATAACCTCTCTGTGACAGAAGTCAAGCTCTTTGTAAGAAATGTTGGCCTCTACATATTTTCTCTTCCTCTGATGAGGAGTTCAGAGAACACAGAACAAGTGACAGTAAAGTGACATCAGATAGCCACTCATCTACCACCACTTAAGTGGCAGTGTTGTGTTCACTTTGATTTGCTGGTTTTGATCCCTGCTGACCAGCTTGGACTGGTTTGGCAGGAGGCCTCCACAATGGATGACACAAAAGGAAATTAGATTTAAAGAAATAGAGTTTGTCAAGCTGTGAGGAAGGCAGATAACAGCAAAAGACTGACAGCAAGACCCCAGAGATAAGGTATGACTATGTAAGTGAAGCATCCTGTGTGTCACTCCGAAAGGAAAGTAGCAGTTCGAATAATGCATGAAATAAAAAGACACTCCTGTTAAAAACAACCAACTAAACAAACATTTTCTATTTGGTTTTTATATGCATCCTTAAGATAAATCAATAATTGGACTGAGGAATCAGCAGAAAATTTTAACCCAGTCTGACCTGCTGGGTGAGCTGGGTCAGTACTCAGGGTACTTCTGCACAGAATCCACCTGAAGAGGGAGAAGGATGTGTGCTGCCACCCTAGGGATGGTAGAAACACAAGGAGGGTTCACTCCATGGCCAGGTCAAAGCTGCAGCTTGAACCTGTCAGCTGTTTGTAACCTCTAGGAAAGAAAAGAAATATTATCTAGCTGCTGTGGGCTTTCAGAGCTGAAAATGGTTGGAAGGGGTGTAGTGCCCTCAGTTTTTGCTGCAGCTTACTGTTTAGAAGAACACCCTGGGATAGTGTGTAGAACGCAAGGTGTTGTACCAGCAGCAAGCTCCACAGTGCTCCCTTTGTGTTCTTTGGAATCACAGAACTGTAGAGCTTGGAAGGGACTTACAGAGATTACCAAGTCCAACCCCACTACTGGGAGGGGACCCCCCTCAAGTCTCCTAATCATCCTTGTGGTGCTCTGCTGGACTCTTTCCAGCAGGTCCCCGTCTCTCTTGAACTGGGGAGCCCAAAATTTGGCACAGTATTCCAGATGTGGTCTCAGCAGGGCAGAGCAGAGGGGGAGAAGAACCTCCCTAGCCCTGACGGACACTTTTCCTGATGCAGCCTGGGATAGCTCTCTTGGCCACAAGGGCACAAGAGGTCAGAGAGATCTGCTAGCTTAAGCACCTTTACAGTCAGCATGCTGTGCAGATGGCATCCTTCTTGGAAGCCAGTTGAGAGCCAGCCTGCTTCTCTCTCTCTTCCAGACTCTCAATATTGTGACCCCGCGCGTGCGGCCTGAGGACTGCAGCATCGGCCTCCTGCCGAGGAACCACGACAAGAACCGCTGCATGGATGTGCTGCCCTTGGACCGCTGCCTGCCCTTCCTCATCTCTGTGGATGGCGAGTCAAGTAACTACATCAATGCTGCACTCATGGATGTAAGCAGCACTGCTCTGTCCCCACTCTTCCTAGCCCACGGGGAGTTGATTCATTCTCAGGGTACTTTTCTGGGAGAGAGGGATTCAAAGGGAATAAGTTTGTTTGTTTTTTTTACTCACAGTTTCTGGGATTAACATCTCCAAACTGGGCAACAGCCCACAGGAGTCTGTTATCTGGGCTGTGGTTAACACACCGTTCTTGTCATTCTCCCTCACACTGGTGGAAAACTTTGGACAAGTTTATGAGACAGAGATTCACAGAATGTATGTGTGTATCTTTGGTTGGAAGACACCTTCAAGTCCAACCTTTGACCCAGCACTGAAGGGTCAACACAAAACTGTGACCCTGAGGGCCAGGCCCACACGCTGCTTAAACACCCCTAGGGATGGTGACTCCACCAGTGCCCTGGGCAGACTATTCCAGTGTTTGAGAACCCTTTCAGTGAGAAAGTATTTCCTAGTATCCAGCCTAAACCTCAGCTGTGACAGCTTGTATCATAGCAGGATAGAAGCAGGTGGACAAAGAAGTGGTGGGATGAGTCTTCCCATAGATCATTTGCTGTGTAAATTGAAATAGAAATGTTTGCAAGAAGCTGCCAGGTCAGCTCTTTGGAAAGAAGAGTTTGCTGTGTGGAGTGAGTGATTTATTTGAACATAAGCAGCTAAGACTATGGGGAGTGCAGGGATCAGATGTGCAAAATACTTCAAGGCTGAAGGACACAAGTTCAGCTGATGTGAACCTGTCTCGAAGGCATTCTCCCCTCCTTTGTTTATAGGCTAGAATCTCCCAACACAGGTCATTTGTATAGGGTGAATTATATTGATGGTTTCTTTTTTGCTGTGGTGCTTTACTGCCTTTGGACAGAAATGTCTTTAAAGCCACTAATTACTGCAGTTGAAGTAAGTGTAAATATGGTCCAGGGTGAAATGTCCTCCTCTTTCCCCTAGCAACGTTGGGGTTGGTTGTCTGTAATTTTGTCTGAACATTGCCCAACAAGCTCCTAATGGATGGCTGGGATCCAACTGTGCCACCTCTGTTGTGATACGTCACCAGGGAGCAATAGACAGGGTGGGGAGGAGCTAATTCCTTCTGTAGCTCCTCCAGTCCATGGCAGAAAAAGGAAGGAGATCATCTGCTTCCAGCTGTTTTCCTTCCAATTATTAATATGACTGATAGTTGTTGTAGTAGTAGTAGTAGTAATAGTAGAATTAGTATTATTTGCTGAGTCTCAAAATATAAATAATTGATTTGGGTAATCTCTGCTCTTGTGACACTTCTTTAATGAAATGACTTCATTGGGAGCAAAAGAATCCCATTATGAGGCATTCATTCATTGCAGAGTGATAACAAGGAGAAGGATATGTGATTTGGATAATCTGGTTAAATGGCTCAGATTGCCTAGCCACAGCCTCCTGGGTATAATATTCCTTTGAATAAAAGTTGATTGAATTTTTTTTTTTCCCCCTAACTTAATCTTACTCTTTTGTTAGAGCCACAAGCAACCTGCTGCCTTTATTGTAACCCAGCACCCTTTGCCCAACACCATAGCAGACTTCTGGAGGCTGGTGTTTGATTATAACTGCTCCTCTGTGGTGATGCTGAACGAGATGGATGCAGCACAGGTAAGTGATTGCTCACCAGTTCTGCCCTGTAATTTTCTTCTCAAGTTCAGGTGGCTTTTAGAGTGTTTCTCCTACCATTTTCTTTTACCTCTCTCTTCCCACCATGATAAATAAGGAGAAGTGGAAAGTAACAGGTTAATTTTGGTGCCATGGTCTAGTCTCGAGGTCTGTGGTAATGGGTTGGACTTGATGATCTTTGAGGTCTCTTCCAACCTTGCTTATACTGTGATACTGTGATATGGTGAAGAAGAAATTCATACACTTGGCTCTTTCTGAGGTAGCTAATTGTTACAGCAATTAATAGGGAGATCTCAGAATCATAGAATGATAGGGGTTGGAAAGAATCTCTGGAGATCATCTAGCCCTATCGCCCTGCCAAATCAGGTCTGCCTAGGGCAGACCACACAGAAATGTGTCCAGGGTAGGTTTTGAAAGTCTCCAGAAGAGATGATGCCACAGTCTCTCTGGGCAGCCTGCTCCAGGGCTCCAGCACCCTCACAGCAAAGAGGTTTTTGCTCACATTGAGGCAGAACTTCTTGTGTTTCAGTTTGTGCCCACTGGCCCCCATCCTGTCACTGGGCACCACTGTGTTTTTAAACCTGAGCAAAGTAGATAAGGAGGAAATTCTTCATGATGATGATGGCGAAATATTGGAGCAGGTGGAGCTTCCGTTCCTGGAGACATTCAAGGTCAGACTTGTATGGGCCCTGAGCAACCTGTTCTAGTTGGATGTGTCCCATCTTACTGCAGGGGAATTGGACAAGATGACCTTCAAGTGTCTCTTCCAACCCAGTGAGTTCTATGGTTTTATGCTTCTATGATTCTAAGATTTGTGGGCCTAAATCTTTCTCCTAAACCCATTTTCTTCCTTCTCATATTTCTGTCTGTCATTGGTTCAGACAAATATTCCCACAGCCCCAGTGTGCTTCATGCCTGCCTGTGGCCACGTCCAGAAGAATAAAACCAAGGCAGATGCTGAAATCACTCAAAGGATCCTTTTCCTGAGATTTCCAGTACAGTTCTGTATACTGAGAAGTGTGATTGGCACAGTTTCTGGAGGAGCACATTATGCTCTGTGGTTTTTTTTCTTTCCAATGTCATCTGTGAGTTGCTTTCTTGGCTACTAACCATACCATGATTTTCAGGAATCGAGCTTGTTGAGGAGGAGCTGCTGCAGTTCCCCCTGTACCAGCATTTGCAGCCACCTTGCTGCTGAGTGGCAGAAGATAAGAGCTTTCAAAAAGGCCTAATCATGAAATTTGTGTCAAGAGTACATTTGGCATGGCTAATTCACCCATTACAGCACTTGTTAAACAAGAGGAGAGCAGCCCTCAAGTAGTTGGTACTTCACAGATTAATTTTTCATTTGTCTCGTCTCTGTCTTCACAATCTTACCTCTCTTGAAGGCAGTGAGATTGTTGGTCTCTTTTTTTGATGACAGTGGAGCTGTCAATCACTCTCTTCATTGAGGGAATCTCCCTTCAGAGTGAAGGCTTTGGAACTGCAGTTCCAGACACAGTAAGAGCTCTGCTCAGAAGCCACCTGTCTTGGTGACCCACAGAGCCTCACCACTGCACGAGTTGCTCCCTGCATTTGCTGCTTCCTGTCCGATTCACCCTGCCTGATTCTGCATCTTGGCATGGAATCCAGAGGCCAATGTCATCACTCCCTTTTTATCCTGACAATTTAAAGGGAAAAAAATGCTTTTTTTTTTGGAAGTGACACACTTCCTCACACATCATTCTTGGAAAACAAAACCCTATCAGTCTCAGCCAGTGATATTCTTGTGACTCTCTTTCTACACAACACTTCATCTGTTATTTTGTTTTTTTTTCTCCTAGCAAAGCTTGCTTGTGATGATCTAGTCTGTAGGCACAGAGGAGGAGATCTGGCAATGCATGAAGTCACTGTGATGGTTACTCTAGTGTGGAGTAGCCTAGCTCAAGTCTGCAGCCAGTGCCAAAACCACTCAGCTAGCCTTGGAAGTTAAGGATGATTTCAGAGTTTGTATCTTAGGAGCTTTCAAAGCAAGATGTGACAAATTGATATCATAGAATCGTTTAGCTTGGAAAAGACCCTTGAGATCATCAGGTCCAACCTAACACTGCCAAGTCCACTACTAAACCATGTCTCTCAGCACTGCATCTACATGGCTGCTTTTCAATCCCTCCAGGGATGGGGACCCCATCACTGCCCTGGACAGCCTGTTCCAGGGCTTGACAACCCTTTCAGTGAAGAAGTTTCTCCTAATGTTCAGCCTAAACCTTCCCTGGTACATTATGAGGCTGTTCCTCCTTGTCTTAGGACTTGTTCCATGGGAGAAGAGACTGACCCTCACCTGGTTCTGGCCTCCTTTCAGGGAATTGTAGAGAGCCAGAAGGTTGCCCTTCAATGTTCTTCTCTCCAGACTGAGCAACCTCAATTCCCACGGCTGCTCCTCACAAGCCCTGTGTTCTAGACCCTTCACCAGCTTTGTTGCCCTTCTTCGGACACTCTCCACCACTTCAATGTCTTTCTTTGTAGTGAGGGATCAAAACCTGAACCCACTACTCAAGGTGTAGCCTCATTGGTGCCAAGTACAGGGAGCCAATCACGTGGTGGTTAGAGAACACATCGGACAATTTTAGGCACTGTATATATGTATAGGTTTGGGTAGATGACTCTTCACAGCCCTGCTTAATCAAAGCAGGTTTTCAGTGCTGAAGAAAGGTTTGATCTCCTTTCCAATGCACCATGAAGTTGTTTCCTAAAGCACCTGCTTGCCTCACATCTCCTTACCTGTTGGACAGATGCTTTGAGAGGAGATCTATAGGCTGCTTGAAAGTCAGAATGAAGAATAAGGGCAACCTTCAAAGAAGGACTTGCTTCTGTGGCCATGGCTGGCTTGCTTAATCTTGAAAAGCCAACAAGGGCAAAGATGCATGAGATGGAGTGAATATCCCTCCCAATTTCCATCCCATATGATCAAGGGAATAACAGGAATACAAAATGAATGCAGTAGCATCCACACACTTGATGTTATTACTGGCAATGATTGAGCTTGAAAAACTTGAGATCAAGTTCAAATGAGCATCTGGGGGTTTCAAAACTTCTAAAAAATTACACTTGAAAATAGGAAGAAAAGAAAAAAAAATCAGAGAGAAATACAATCTCAGCAGAAACTGCTAATGAGATCTCATGCAAAATATTTTCTCACCATGATCTGTTTCCAGATGGATTTGAAGTATTTAGATTGTAATTTGTGGGGATTTTTTTTTTGTGTGTGTGTGCTTCCAGTAATATCAATGTAGTAAAAAAAGGTTTCAACCTGCTTCACAGATTTGGTTGTGGTTCATCCTAAAATCAGAGCTGCTCTCATTGCACTCAGAGCAAACTGATTTTTACCTCCTCTCTGCTCAGTGGTAGAGTCAGAAAGCTAAAAATTGCATCTTAAGAGGAAAAAAAACCACACACACACACACACAAAAAAATACAACAAAATTAAAAACAAACCAAACCCAACCCCCCAAAACAAATGACAAAAAAACCCACCTAGAAATTCCACTTTGCTCAGATTGCAGTTGTTTTTCTTGCTGTATTCACTATCTCCTCATTAACACTAAACCACTCTGGTTCTTATTTGATTTACCTACAGACATATCTACAGCAATGAGCTCTTGTGGCTGGAAAGAGCAGTGATATCCTTGGGTGCATTAAGAAGAGTGACCAAGCAGGCTGAGGGAGATTCTCCTTCCTCTCTGCTCAGCCCTAATGAGGCCACATCTAGAGTACTGGGGCCAGTTCTAGGCTCTCCAGTTCAAGAGACAGAGAACCACTTGAGAGAGTCCAGCAGAGGCTGCAAAGATACTGAGGGGCCTGGAGCAGCTCTGTGAGGAGGAAAGGCTGAAAGCCCTGGGGCTGAGAGCCTGGAGAAGAGCAGCCAGAGTGAGGGGATCTGATCAATGCTCAGCAAGAGCTACAGGGTGGGGGGTCAAAGGGTGGAGCCAGACTCTTTTCTGTAGTGCCCAGTGACAGGACCAGGGACAATGGACATAAACTGGAACCCAGGAAATTCCATTTAAACATGAGGAAGAACTTCTTTCTTGTGAAGATGCTGGAGCCCTGGAGCAGGCTGCCCAGAAAGGTTGTGGAGTCATCTTCTCTGGAGAGATTCCAAACCCACCTGGACTTTGTGATCCTGGATAGCTTCTGCAGATGCCCCTGCTTTAGCAGGAATTCTGGGCTACATGACCCACAGAGGTCTCTTCCAACCCCCCACCATGCAGGGATTCTGTGATTCTGAGCTTCATGTCAGCCACCTTTTCTGCACCTTTAGCCCACAGAACTAACAGCTACTACTAACTAATAGTTACAAACTGCATTTGTATTAGAAACAAAATGGGAGAGGGGAAGAAACCAAGCTCCTAAAATAGAAGTCTGATTCTTTCTTCATAGTCATGATATAAACCACTTTGACTCAGCTAGGAGGTTGTCTCTGAGCAAAAATATGTAGTACAGGACTAGTTATGGGGTTTGAGCTGCTTATAAATTTGAAAGAAGAGTGAATGTGTTTCCTTGTTAAATAGTTAAGATGCTTCCTGTTTCATTTGGTGCTTTCTCCAGCTCTGCATGCAATACTGGCCAGAGAAGACATCCTGTTGCTATGGCCCAATTCAAGTGGAGTTTGTTTCAGCAGACATTGATGAAGATATCATCAACAGGATATTCCGCATCTGCAACATGGCCAGGGTAAGATCAGTGAAGTACCAGATTCCCTTTTTTATCTTCAAAAATAGATCTTGGCACAAGGAAGAAGCAGAACCAAGACTTGTGATTTAGAGATGCTGAATCTGTCACCTAGGAAAAAAATTTCGCTGCAAAAATTCAGTAGCTGCTTCCTTTAATTAACATTTAATTGCATCAGAGTATGTTGGTAAGAGACTCTTGGCTGAAAGTGGGAAGTGGATGATACGAGCTGAAAATCTGTATTTAAATGGAAAGCATTTTTCTCTGTGTATTTGAGAACAATTAATCACTTAGTAGCCAATATAAAACCATCAGCATCACAGGAAATAAACTGGGATAGTGTCAGCAGCTCCCCATCTGTCAGCTACTGTATGGTGTCTCTGAAGACAGATGCAACATTTACTGGCTGGACTGGGATTCCCAATTGCCACTGTTTTTTGTATAAATAAGCAACTGCCATTTCTGTAAGCAGCTCTTTGTGTCCCTCAGCCCCAGGAGCTGAAATGATAGAAACAAAGTTTATCTGCACGCTGGACCCTGGCAGTGCAGCTCCAGGGCTGCAGAAAAGGGGTTTTGTAGAGGATTTTTCTCTCGTTAGTTCTTTCCCAGATTGATTATGTCTCTTCTTTTTGCTCTTCTTTCATTTTTTTCTAATCAGAAATGGAAACAGGCTCCACAAATTACATTTCCATGCTGTTTAACACATCAGCCTCTGATTGCACGCTCAGAGCCTGTGCAGCAATTCAGTTGCAAGTTGCAGAGTGAACCTTGGGGGCCAGCCACACAAATCAATAGCTCAGTTAGATCTTCACCTTCCTGTATCCCAGCCCAGCTGCCTCTGAGCAGGGACAGCCCTGAAGTCCTGCAGCTAACAAGACTAAGGCTCTGAGACTTGGGCTGAATGAAGCTGGCTCATTAATGCCTCACTGGCAGGGTGGGTGGTGTGGACTTGCAGCTTTCTGCACCCATCTATGCTCAACACCAATGACTGCTGCTAAACTCCTTCCGAGGATCTTTTCCTGCCACATTCCCTAGATATATATTTTTGGGGTTTTTTAGAGGGGCTTCTTTGCCTTTATTTCTTAGGCACAACTAATCTCCAGCACAGGTATCCAGGAAAGGCACATTTGATCTGTTTGTATGGTTTCATAGAATGTCAGGGGCTGGAAGGGACCTCAAAAGATCATCTAGTCCAACTCCTCTGCCAGAGCAGGATCACCTATACCAGATCACATAGTTTGATGAGACACTACTGGAAACAAACCACAGGAGCCTGTGTGCTACTTTCTTGCCTGACTCTATAATATCTAGTCACTGTTTTTACCCTGATTGCCCAAAAGTCCTTGTTTCCCCACTGTATCATATCTCCAAGTGAAGGATGTTAACAGTGACATCAGATCCCAGAGCTGTAGCCAGTGTCCCCTGCTTTACCCTCTCTGCCCCCTGCCCTGTTCCAATTAGCGTCTTGCAAACTGCCTTTGCTTTAGCCTCAGGACGGGTATCGCATAGTTCAGCACCTGCAGTACATCGGCTGGCCAGCATACAGGGACACTCCTCCTTCCAAACGCTCCCTCCTGAAGGTGGTCAGAAGGTTGGAGAAGTGGCAGGAGCAGTACGATGGGAGAGACGGACGGACTGTGGTCCACTGCCTGTGAGTAGGACTGGAAAATGTCTGCAACCTCATAAAGTGCTGTCTGAAGGGCGCTGATTAAGGATATGGAAATTTGGTGGTTTGCCAGGCTTCAGCTGGGGAAAATGAAGTTAAATTACATTTGTAAGTTGAGCATTGTGCTGCATTAGAGCGTCCTGGCCCAGAAATGTTAGTCATTGCACTGAGGAGTAGCTGGAAAAGCTCTGCTGCGTTCTCTTGTGTAGGCAGGTGTCCTGACTGGAGCCCAGGCACAACCACATGTCCAGCTCTGACCACAGAGCTGCTCTGAGCCCCAGGGCAGTGAGAAGCAGCACTGCAGTCCCTGGGGTTTCCCTGTCCATCACTGTCAGTGATCAGCTTAGCCCTTCCATCCTGTCTCCTATGCTGCAAGTTTCCACTTTCAAAAACCCTGAAGGGTTGGAACAGACCTTTAAAGGTCATCTAGTCCAGTCCTTCTGCTGTCAGCAGGGACATCTGCAACTAGAGCAGGTTGCTCAGAGCCCCAAACAGACTGGCCTGGAATAGTTCTGGGGATGGGGCATCTACCACATGGGCCAGGCTCACCACCCTCAATGTAAAAAACTACTTTCTCTCTATGCTAAATCTCCCTCTCTTAGCTTCAAACCATCACCCCTTGTCCTGTCCTAATAACCCCTGCTCAGAAGTCTGTCCCCATCTTGCTAATCAGCTGCTTTAAGCACAGAAAGGCCACCAGAAGGTCTCCCTGGAGCCTTCTCTCCTCTAGGCTGACCAACCCAAACTCTCTCAGCCTTTCTTCATAGGACATTCCCTTATGCTGCAGACCTTCCTCTGTAGGTGTGGCACGGGAGGTGCAAGCAGGGCTCTCCTCCCATCCCTTAGCCCAAGTGAAAACCTGTTGCCTCTTCTGTACCCAGGAACGGCGGGGGCCGCAGCGGCACCTTCTGCGCCATCTGCAGCGTGTGCGAAATGATTCAACAGCAAAATATCATTGACGTGTTCCACATAGTGAAAACGTTACGGAATAACAAGTCCAACATGGTGGAGTCACTGGTAAGGATGTGTCCCTTCATTTACCCCACTCAGCAAATGCAGGGGGGGCTTCAGGTGGGGTGACAAAATGTTACGGCTTGGCTCAGTATGAGTCAAAGCGAGTCACAACATGACGCCCTCAAAATGAAAGCCATTTTAGCATGTGCAATGAGTCCTCCACACCCTTTTCTCTGCTTCAGCAGAATGGGGACAGTAGCAGGGTGAAGGACTCTGTCTCCCATGCCCAGCTGCCTCCAGGAGGTTAAGGTCTAAGTGGTTGTGGGGAAGGGGGTGGGATTTGTCCTCCTGTGCGTGTGTCCAGCCTGGTGCTTAATACTTGACATACCTTGAAACCAGGACAGGAGAACAGCCCAAACCCCTGGTCTTGCTCCCTGCAGCTGAAGAGATTAAACTGTCCTGGATTCAATCATCATCACTGATCAGAATGAATCTCACCTCAGAAGCCATGTGTGCACTAAGGGCTTGGAACAAAGAATGAATAGCCCACCCTCTGCTGTCTCTTGGGGTGTTTTCTCCTCCGCTGACAAAAATGTCTGTTGGTAGTGCTTTGTCAGGACCACATAGAAATGCAGGTCTTGTTTTCCTGGCCCTGCCAAACACAATGAGAAATAAGGAGGAAGCATTTTTGGCAGCTTGATGGAATGAGGCTCTGCAGACTTTCCCCATACCCTAATGGCACTGGTTTCTGTTCTCTCTTCCAGGAACAGTATAAATTTGTATACGAGGTTGCACTGGAATACTTGAGTTCCTTTTAGCCCAGTGAAGGAGGGAAGGGAGCCTCCAAAATGCCAGGCCCCAATCTGTGGCAGACTCTTCTCCCACACTGGAAGGCAGTGACACGTGTGGGAAGGGAAAGCTCTCTCCTTCCCAGAGCAAGAGACTGGGATTGCACAGACCTCGCCGGACAGAGGAGACGCCGCCTGCGTTTGCTGCTGCCTGCTTTCTACCAGAACATCTACTGCTTCTTCAATAACCTCCTGTAAAACATAGCAACCTGGGAGACAGGCTGACAGACTGGACTTTCTAATCCCCTCTGACTTCTTCTCTTCCCTCTTGGATTGTATTTTTGCTCTCCTTGCTGCAGAGTGGGGAAGGAACGAAACCCTTAGGAAATTCTCTTTTAAATGCCTCCTTTTTAATTTATAACTTTGTTCTCAAAATCCCAGTCTTTAATTTTTTTATTTTTTTTTTTTAATTTCATGCAGCAGTCATTTGGGAAAAAATGAGATAGCCATAGGGGATGTGTGAAATGTTTCATTACTATTCATCTACCTTATCTGCTTCTTTTTACTTGTTTTACCAAATGAAAAGGTCAATACACACACACACACACACACACACAAAAAAAAAAAAGAAAGAAAACTCTTGGAATTCTCTTCCCTTATGTAGTCCCTTTTGGCATGAAAATAGATGGTGGAGATGAGAAGCTGTTCATGGATCCACTGCCTCAGCTTCCTCCCACATTTGGCCAGACTCCCAAGGCTGTGCATGAACCACTCACATCTCTGGTCTCTGTTTCTTTTGGTGCTGGTGAAGCAAACACCCTGAAAGGAGTTTCCCAACCACTTGAACCTTAAGGTTAAATATTTGCATCAAACAAATTGCATTTGTCTTGCAACTTTTGGTAACTTTGTTACCATAATTTTTCCAAGTATTTGCTGGGTGCAGTGTGTCTTTGAAAAACAGGGTATGAAGTAGGTACTATTGATCATATATAGTATGTATTATTATTTTCTATTTATTATTTGTATTGCTGTAGAGCTTAGGACCCCTAGTCATGACAGGACCCTGCTGAACTAGGCACTGTGCAAACAAAGAAGGTTCCTGCTCAAGCATTTTAAGAACTGAAAGTAATCTTGAAATCAGGTTTGGTCAACATTTCCTCGCTATGTCCAAGCCGTTGTGCAGTCAGATGCAGCTGAGTGATTCATTCAGTTTTCCAGGCCCTACAATCTTCAAAATGTCAACCCATCCAAGCTGTAGGAAAGGTGATGTACATACACAGAAACCTACTCTGACACTTGTTAAGAGAAGCATTAGACTAGCACAGCAAATTTCCTTCTTAAGCAAAACAACTTTTGTTTTGTTCTGCAAAACTGCCTGTGCAACTCTCCTGCCTGAAAACAAACACCAGATGTATTTTGCCATGGCCCTGGATCTCACTCTGACTTCTTAGCAGCTAAGAAATTGCTTTTCTGAAAGAGTATGTTTAAGTAGTTAATCATTAAGGTCTGCAGGGTAATCTCAGAAAAAAAAAAAAACAAACCAGAGTGAACAAGGCCTTGCGATATTCACTATTTTGCTTTGGCCCTTTGTTTATCTTGAGGGTCCAAGGGTTTGAGGATGTTCTGTGTATAAATTAGATCCTGGGAGATGTAGGTTTCTTCTAATACAGACATGCTAAAAGGTAGTCTGAAGGTAAGAGTTTAAGGAGGCTCCACTTTCTTACCACCCTGTAGTTTTCCACCCTCAGGTACATAGTGCAGAGTTCTCTGTCATGTCAGTGGCTGGCCCAGAGCATCCCTGGGCTCATTCTTATATGCAAACTTAGAAGGCAAACTCTGCTTCGTGGTCATTCTTGTTTCAAGTCATAACCTCTGCCTTGGCAATGAAGGATGAAAATGAAATCTGCTAAAAGCAACACTTGACTCGACACGTACCAGTATCTAACCAAACAGTTGTCTTCTCTACCAGGACCTGCAGCAGTCTAAGGAAGGATGCTTGAAGCAGCAATAATCCTCTTCCTGCTAAGCAGAGAAGGGGCTTCATAGGGTGCTGAGCAGCTTGTTCATATTCTTTCAGGGGAGCTTTGGATTCTTGGCTTGTTCCAAGTGAACATCATGAAGGTCTTAAATGAGCTTGAGCCAGATTGTCTCTGATGTAGCCAGCATGCCAAAAAGTATCATGTGAGGATCCCCTCACAGGTGCCACTGCTCTCTTTATAGTTGGTCCTTTCTGTTGTCTGCAAGAAACCACAGAATCACTTTCAGTTCCTGTTGGGGCTGTAGCTAGATGTCTGGTGTCTTATGAAACAAGCTACTGCATTTAGTTGTTTGGATGGGGTTTTTTGTTTGGTTGTTTTGTTTTTTTCCTTTTTACCACTAAGCAACATAAACAATTCTGCAGAAAAACAATAGAAGGTAAAGCAAAACCGTGAGGCAAAAATGAGAAAGAAGGCATAATATTAGTGTTTTAATTACAGGTGGCTTGCTTTAACAGTGTAGGACAGGAGTTGGGAGCCATTAGCAAAGAAGAGGGAAGAGGGAATCCTGATCCCAGAATGAGATTAGTCAACAACTGCCCAGGTAGGAAGAAACTACAAATCAGCAAAGTGTTGGTGGATTCACTAATGCCAGAAAGCCAGAGGGAATTACTCCCTGTGGAAGCTGTGGAAATGTGAATTAGTTTTTATCATTCTGTTAATTTCAGATGAGTGATACGTCCACCTCATGAGTTTCTGAAAGACACTGAGGGTGACAGCCAGGGATGGAGAGGTAAAAGGAGTGACAATATGATTGAGATGTGAAGTGTGAATTTGAGGCTTAGCTATCATGAAGGAAAGTGGATTAATAAGCTCTGAGTAAGCCCATGGGAGGGATGTGTGCGTGGAGAGGAGGAGCTGTCGGATGAGTGGAGCAGAGTAGCCCTTGCAGTGGAGCTGTGGAAGGTCTTGAGGTAGATTTGAATGTGTTTTGTGATGTGAAAAGGGCTGTGAAAAGATGAGGTGCATATATCAGCTGACCCATAGCAACTCACCACGTGCTTTTAGCCCTCTGCAATGCCAAGGATAGGTAACAGGAACTGCAGGGAGAGGTACTGAAGCTAAATTTTACCTTGAGTTTGCAAGGAACAAGTTTAATGCAGACATTGGTTACCACAGCTGTTAATCACATCTTATGTGGCAACCTAATCATTTGCCTCAGTCTTCTAGTGCCCAGCCTGCCATCCACGTGGAAAGTTGCTCAGCAAACAGCCCAGATGATGTTGCCAAAGTGTTTTATCATTGTTCAGTCACATTGCTTTTGAAAGACAGACCCAGCTTCAGTCTGTGCTGGCTCAAGGGTCTTTTATGTTCTTGCAGCACAAAGAACATCCACTGAACGTGAGTTAACGATGGGGGGAATTGTGGGGAGAGAGAAGAGAAGCTCACTGTAAATAATCTTATTACCTTGGGGTTTTTTAAACCCTAGAGAATGGCCTATAGCAAAATAGGTAATGTGTTTGAGGCAAAATTATGGGTGATGGGTTTGTTTTCTCTGGGAAAAAGGGAAATTGAGATGAGATAAAGTGTTCTCACTCCTGAAAGGATTACTAGTCAGGGTGAGCCTTCCAACAAAAGCATCCCCTGCTGTGGATGGAAAGTGATAATGTGCATCAGAAAAGGTGAATTCCTCAACGTATTTTAGGCTGGAAAAATATGATACTGACAATATTTGAATGGTCAAAATAGAGATAAATGTGTTCCCATTGAGACATCCTTCAGGGGTGAGGGAGCACTGCTTACTGATAGCATTGTACTGGTCTAAAGTTTAATCTCAAAGAGAGGGGATTAGAAATAGATATAGATGGGCGGTTCAGGGGTGACTATCTCATACAGGGGTAACTAACATCTTAAATTATTAAGGGAGGTAACTGAAGCAAAAAATTCCAGAGCTGTCTAGGAGAAGGAAGGCCCTGAACTGTCTGGAGGAAAGAGGTAGACCAAAATCCCTAAAAGGTGCAGCAGTATTTAACAATCTCTTTTTTGGTAAGTTTTCTGCTTGGTGGTGGTTTGTGGGTTTAGGGTTTATATACAATGAAGATCTTAGCAGCAGCTGTGTGTTATGCTGGCTCTGATGGGTTCTTTCCCTCTTCAGATTGCCTGTAAGGAAATGGGTGTTTGATCTCCTGTAAACAGACTTGAGGTACTTGTCTATTAACACAAAGAAATGAGACCATGCAAGGGAGCGCAGTGCACATGCAAAGGTAACTGAATCAGGACCTCTGGTAGCAAGCAAGCAATTTGGTGGGTTTATTTCTGTCTGCAGATTGAACTAATTGGTATTCTTTGATCAGGGAATTCTCTGGACTCTGGTTGGTAGGGGCTTTTCAATTTGTAATTTAAAATCCCTCAGCAAGATTGCACAGAATTAAGGCTGCTTTTGCCATGCTGTGATAGGTCCCTCTTAATTTATTAACCTTTTAGCCATTTATGTGAGCTGGAGGTGTGCATTCTAGGCCACAGGCAGTTAGCAGGCCCTTTAGAGGTAGTCTCTGGGATTTCCCTTGGGAATCTCATGCCATGGGTTGCTGGTCACTGCTCTTGATGTGCTGTAGGGTCAGAGAAGGAAGAGTGACTCCTGCAGCAGGTGTTTCAGAAGGCAGTTACATCAACTGCCATCTGGAAGAGAAGGAAAGGAGAAGAAACCAAACATTATTGGAGAAGGCAGATCAAATGGAGCCCTGAAACAGGTATGAAACTTGCACCTTGTTCTGTCTCATTCTTGCACAGCTGCTTTTATATCTTTCTTACTCTTCTGAGTTCACGCCAAGATCATAAAACCCAGGTAATGCCCCATTCCACTCTGTGGAGACAGAACAATCAGACTGTAACAGAGGGAATAAATCCTGAGGGACAAAGATAAGAGCTTTGCTTGAAAGAGGACTCTTCAAACATGAGGTGCCTCTATCTGTCACACTCACAGCATTCCTAAGGAGTCATCCCAGAGCAGCACACAGTCCTGACTGTCCTGCACGTGGCAATCAGGGGCAATGTTCCACTCAGAAAACTTCCTTGTCCTGTAATAAATTCAAACAATCACTCCATTAGTTTTTATGATATCTCCAGTCAGTGCAAGGGGCATCTCAAGACCTTAGTGTGAGCCTGCTGTATTTTCATTTGATATTCTTTCATTTGTCTCAATGTACAAACTCCAGTCAATCCCAGTTTGTTAGAATAATAAAGGCAGGCACCTGGCAAGACTTGCTCAGCATAACCACCACTTCTAGGCCAAAAATTCTGTAGAGCTGTGAAATGCCAGAAGAAATTCCCTGCACATCTTCCCTGCACAGATGTTTACAGTAGTAGAAATGGGAGTCAGCTAATTAAAGCTGGGGAGACAGAAGTGAGTAATAAGGATTCCGTTAACCCTCCTGCGTTCCTATTTATTTAGATTGCAGTCACAATATAGCCATACATATGTAATATACAATTTACATGCAAGTGCTCTTTCCCTGCTCCCAGAAATACTTACAGCTCTCCTTTTATCCAGGGTGAGCCACAGCTTAGCAAGCAAAGCCCAACTTTTGCAGTTCTGGCCAGGACCACTAGAAAAAGATGTCCTGTATTATCTGTTCATTCACTTGGAAAAGGTATAAATCATCTTCCTCATTATATATATATATATATGCACACACATTTAAAGAATGTAAAATTTGCTGTAACCACTGAGCTAAATCATACATTTTCACACACCACAACCAAATCCTAGTGGTACTGAGTGCTTTGGAAAGAAAAAAGGAACAATCTTGCTGAGTTGCAATGACTTCTAGTCTGTCATCTTGATTTGCTCTGTTCATATATTTTAAAACCCTCCCTTGTAGTAAATAAACTATACTCAGAATAACCTGCAGTTTCCTGTTGGACTAGCAAAATTGTGAAGCCTTGGTAGCCTTCTCAGTTTGTAAAACCACAAGAGGTCTAAATTTGCCATTCCATCCTTGTCCCAGTGCATGCAGCAGATTTTTCACCACTGTTCTGTTTTCAACCTGAGCCTTAAAAAAAAAAACAAAAAACAAAACACAAAAGAATGCAGCAGACTGAATAACAGATGCTGGTGTTCCCACAGTGTTTCTTGGGGTAGGGTGAGGGAGGGGGAAAAAAAAAAAAGAGTGAAATGTGAAAACAAGAAATTCAGATGTTTTGTTTGCACCTCAGTTCAGCGTGAGCTGCTTCCAAGCAGAATGAACATGAGCCTGTCCACATCACTTTGTCTGGAGTAAGGATTTGCTTGTTGCAAGGTGATGTCTCCTTGGGTCCAGTCTTGCTGCTTCATGTGTAGGTATGCAACAGCAGAATGAGAATGAGAGTGTTTTGGTGGAGGTACACTTCATGGAGAGACCTGATACTCATCTTAATACCCTGAAACACTACTCTGGGGGAAACTCAGTTAGATGCCTCAAGCCTATTGCACTGTAGAGAGTTTATTTCCTTGTGTGAGTAAATCATCTTTCAGTGGGCACCTCCAGGAAAGAATTAGTGTGAACTTATGGGGAGGAGCACGTTTTGGAGGATGGAAGTGGGAGTGTGGCCAGCACTTTGCAAACTTGGATGAATGAAGGTATCTAATAAGATATCTAACTCCCCAGGACAGGTGGTGGTCAGATGTTTGCATTGCTGAAAGTCTAACCAGACTTTGTGCTGGACTTTCACATACTTGGAACAGAACTTGCATTACCCCCTCATCAGCCCTGGAACCCTTTCTTCCATCTCCAGCATCTAAAAGCTGTATTCTATGCCAAAAGACAGAGCTGTATCCTTAGCGCATCCTTAAACCCACACCGACTCGCCGCATCCACACAATTCACTTCCATGTTGATTTAGTCTCCTTCCCCTCCTCCCAACCCCCCCTGCACCAGTGCTGTTGAAACTCAAACATCAGGAGCATCACTTCTTGCCAGACTTGTCCCTGCTCCTCACAGCGACGCTGTGGCTGCATCTGGGTCAGCAGGCTCCTGTCCCAGCTCCCCGGATGCGTTTTTGCCGGCAGGGAGGAGTGCTGCATGAGAGCTAGTCCCTGCTGTTGCGATGCCGCCCTACCTTCCCCCTCTCCTTTGGCCTTTATGGATTACTGGTGAAACTCACTTGTACAGTTTGGATGTTTGATAGATAAAGCACGTATGAAAAAAAAAAAAAAAAAAAGAAAAAATATAAATACAAAAATCTCAACACTGTGCATTCAGTGTCTTTTCTTTCTAGCTTAAAAGAGGGAAGGTAAATAATGTCAAGTCAATGAATATCAGATATATTTTTTGACTGTACATTACGGTGAAGTGTAACCTTTTTTTTACAACTGCGAGTCCATCTTATTTATTCTTGTAAATGTTCCCAGACAATGTTTGTAATATGGGCTGTGTTGCAAATCCATAAAATAAATCTGTGATCTGAGATTAATGTTTTACTAAGAGACTCTTGTACTTGTGCCTTTTCTTTGCGCTCAGAGGGGACCGTGAGTAGTGCTGCTAGAAACAGTGGTGTGATCTGCTGTGAGGACAGGCTGAGAGAGTTGGGGCTCTGCAGCCTGCAGAACAGAAGGCTTNGACATTGAGGTGCTGGAGTGGGTCCAGAGAAGAGCATCAAAGATGGTCAAGGGTCTGGTGAGGAGCAGCTAAGGGTATCAGAGTTGTTCAGCCTGGAGAAAAGGAGGCTGATGGGAGACCTCCTGAATTCCTACATCTCTCTGAAAGGCAGTTGGAGTCAGGTGGGAGTTGGTCTCTTCTCCCAAGTAACAAGCAACAGAACAAGAGGAAATGACCTCAAATTGAACCAGGGGAGATTTGTTCCCCAAAAGGGCTGTCAAGCCCTGGAACAGCTGTCCAGGGCAGGGGTGGAACCCCATCCCTGCAGAGATTTAAAAGCTGTGTAGATGTGATGCTGAGTGACATGGTTTATTGGTGACCTGGCTGTGCTGGGTTAATGATTGGACTTGATGATCTCACAAGCCTCTTCCAACCACAGTGCTTGTATGAATTTGTGATTGTATGGAAAAAAACCCAAGACCAGCTTCTTGTCACAGCAGCTAGATTTGCATCATGCTTATCATTCAGAAGGAGCTCAAGAGCAGCAAAGACAGTTCACTAGGCACTTCAGTCTAGCTTCAGGTTTTGAGTGAGCCCTCTCAGAGCCCCTGTATGTGAGCTAAGTGTTTTTGGAAATGACAGTCTTAGTGGCATGGTTTAGAGCAAAGCATGCTTCTGCAACGTTTCCTCTCTCACAGATACTCCTGTGTCATTTCCTTGGTATTCAAGTGCTGCACAGAGATTGCTAATGTGTTGCTGAGGTTCTTCTGGTGTCTTCTGTAGACAGCCACACAAGGGACTTCTGTGCAATGTTCCATACCAAACCCAGCCGCAGGTTATGGGTGTCAGTAGTGAGTATTGTCATCTGTTTACTAGCAGGCTGCTGTCCTCTGCTCTTCTCACATGGTTTATCAACAAACACACGCATGGTCTTGCCATCTGGTTCAGTCAGTGCAACGAGTAGTCCAGGCAAGAAAGCTCTGAAGCTCCTGTGCTTCAGAGACAGTTTTATTCCCAGGATATGAGCAGGGGTGCATCAAGATTCACAGCTCAGAGTCTAGCAGTGCTATGCTTATACAGCCCAACTGGTAAGAAATACTCTTGTTAGCATCGTTAGCCTTACTAAAGAAAGAGGCACCTTAGCAAGGATGATGTAGCTTCTGGTTTTCTTAAAGCATAACGAATCTACCTTGGAAGCAGGCCTCACTATTCCCTTCTCTATGTATTCACTATTTTTGTCTGAAAGTGCTTTGCTTCATTTCCTCTTTGCTGTGAACAAACCCCAGTTACTGCACTGGTTGTCAGTGTTTGGCTCAGATATTGGTGTGGTTTTCATTGGCCTGATGAAGTAAGTTCCCCACCTTAGTTGTGCTGAACGTTCAGATATGACATCTGTTTGTTCCAGCAGTTAATTCTAAAGAAGTTAAATGGCATCCAGCACCTGTTGGTCACACACAGTTATTGTTATCTCATGGAAAAGTTGTTCATATCAAAGAAAGTTCCTCACCACAGTGTTTGACTGAGAGGGAATTCTACCTGTGCAGTCCTAACCGTTTGGTAGAGGCATTTGTTGATTCATAGTGATTAATTGCACTTCATCTTTATCCAGATTTATCCTAAATACTTTGCTAACACTGGCTATTAATGACAGGTTGTATTTATGGAAGGTAAACAGCAGAGACAGCTCTACCATGTTCCAGATGGTCTGATAAAGATGCAGGTGGAAGTGCCAGCACTGAGAAACAAGCACAAATTCACCTTTGTGTCCTCTTGTCTGCCCAGCACAAGGACAGCGGTGGGTTAAAGCTGCTGAGGGAAGACAGATGCAGAAACCTGAAACCCACTGGGGTTCAAAGTGCTTCACAGTGTTTTGGCTGACCCGTGCCAAGGTGTGAATCCAGCAGGCATTTTATCCAGGTCAGTCATTGCCTCCAAGTATCAGCTGCCTTTCCATCCCCCGCCGCGATAACCACTGTCCTCACACTGATACCACTGCAAGGTCTGTCAAGTTTGACACACTTTGCTTGAGCTGAAGCTCTCAGTTTCACAAGTTAAACCTTAAAATATAATTTCTCCGACTGAGCTGACTGTGCAGCTGTTGTTTAACTGCAGACTTCAGAAGTGGCCCTTTACATGGTAGTTAAACATCCCTGTTCCCTCTCTAGAGCTGGACATCTTGATGGAGAGAAAAATGCCTCAGCAGAGGGTCAGACTTGTCTTGGGCAAAGCAGTCTAAGGCAGGTGAATTTTGTTCCCTGGATGTGCCTGTTTTGCTTCACTGATCAGGTTAGCTAGGTAACCAATACTGACTTGGGCAACTAATTTTGATATGGCTGCAGTTAAATGAGATTTGTCTGTCCCATTACTAGATAGCTGCAAGTAAATGGCCTGCCTCATCAATGAATGGCATAAAGAGAGAGGGAACAGATTTAATGCTGCTTCCTTATGCTTGGAAATTCTTCTGAAGCACCTAGTTTGACTGTACTGGGTCCTCTTGTCCTTTTGTCAAGTCCCACATTTGCAAAACAATGAGGGGGGGAAAATATACATATGTATTTTAAATGCTGGTTTATGTTAATGGTACTTTTGTACACTGAGGTATAACTTTAATTTGCAGGAGCTTAACCAAATAAACCCCCTTGTACTCTTCCTAGCAATGATTTCTTTATTTTTTTTTCCCTATGAGTTATTTCTGTGCCTGTTTGGAAGTGTGGCATATTTCTTGCTAAGACTCTCTTTAGAAATGACTTGTAAAGGTTTATCCATAAAGTCTTTCTAGCTGGTGAATCAGTAGCTACAGAACATTTGTGCTACAGGTCAGTAGGTTACTTAGATGTCTGCAGTGTTTGCTGATGTGTTTATAAACACCTCTAATGTACTCCTCATGCCCAAAGCAATATAATATTTAGCACTTCTTTATTAGTACACTTTAAATGATATACCATTAAGATAAAGTGTAGCCTGATAGAATTTTCAGTGATGTGGTAAAATAGCTTTTTTTATTGCAAATATAAATGGCTCCCTCTAAAACAACTGTGAGAAAAAGCCTGGCTTGCATAGAAAAATCAGTGAAATATGAAGAATCTTATGCTGGAGATGGATAAAGCCAGAGGTTTCTAGCAATAATCCCCTCAGCAGACTCACATCTAGGATGACTGTAAGCCATGGTCCATGTAGGATCAAGAAGCTGAAGAGCTTGTACTAAATATCCTTTTATTTGAACTTCCCAAAGGCGCTCCTGGGAGTATCCTTTCACTTACATTCCTGACTGAGCATGCTGAGGAGGGAGGAGATGCCACTAGTTAGTGCCTGAGCCTGTTTTGCAGGAATCAGCTCCGGTCTCAGCTCCACCATGGACTGACTTGACCATCTCTTAGGCAAGTTATGGTCTTGGTACTTATACAGGTAAGTTTGCAATCGTTTTCCCTGGTGCAGATCCAAAGGTGTGGGATATCACCAGTGTGAGGTGATGCCTAGATGAATGATTCTTCAAAGTGCTGAATTGTGCCTGAGCTGACTCAGAGTTTTTCCATCGGTAGAATTCATGTAAGGTTTCTAACCTGTGATGGTTTGGGAGTTCCCTGCCCCCCCACACTTTGTAAAATCCCCCAGACTAGACTCAGCCAGCTGGAAGTTAAGGACTGAAGCTCTATTTACAGCTTAGCACAATGTACAAGCAGAGATATACACAATAGACAGGAATAGTTACAGAAATAGACAAGTTAATACAAAACACAACACCCCTCCCAGAAATCAGAGACCCCAGGAGGGGCTCCCAACCACCCTTCCACCTCTCCCCACCCCTCCCCTATACCTTACCCCAAGGTTTGCCTTATGCACAAGGTGAGTTTGGAGGATCTGCCAGGGGGATAGAAGAAAAATGGTTAGTGNCTGGCACAGCTTGAGACTGTGTCCTCTTGTTCTGGTGCTGGTTGCCTGAGAGAAGAAAGCAACCTCCTGCTGGCCACAACCACCCTTCAGGTAGTTGTAGACAGCAATAAGGTCTCCCCTGAGCCTCCTCTTCACCAGGCTAAACAATCCCAGCTCCCTCAGCCTCTCCTCATAGGGCTTGTGCTCGAGGCCTCTCACCAGCCTCGTTGCCCTTCTCTGGACACGCTCAAGCACCTCAATGTCCTTCTTAAATTGAGGGGCCCAGAACTGGACACAGTACTCAAGGTGTGGCCTAACCAGTGCAGAGTACAGGGGGAGAATGACCTCTCTGCTCCTGCTGGCCACACTATTCCTGATGCAGGCCAGGATACCATTGGCCTTCTTGGCCACCTGGGCACACTGCTGGCTCATGTTTAGGCAGGTGTCAATCAGCCTATGTAACTCTGCATGGAAGTGTGTGTCTGTGCACGTGTGTGCTAGCCTCTGTCTCCTGTCTCCTGCCTAAAAGCTGGGCACAAGTACATCTCTAAATCAGAAGTGACTGAAAGCTTTTATTGGCAGTGTTTGCACAACCCAGAGTGCTGACAGTGGCAGAGCAGGTTGTCTGGGAGGAAGCTGGTGATGTGCAAAGAGCCAAAATTATTGTTTATTCTGGTGTCATAGAAATTATCTTGCAAAGAATAATCAGCTTTGACAAAGGAGGTGATGAGCAACCCCAGCTCTCTGTGCTCAAGCACACGCAGGTGGCTTATCCTTACACCATGGGGCTGAATAGATGAGGGCACCATTTGTAAGCAGTCCCATTTGTGCAAGAGGCACCACAACTTGTGGTGCTGGCTCCTGTTTTGGTTGGAATATGGAGGATTAGCTGTGGCTTATGTCAAAGTTGATGCCAAAATCCCCAAATCAGCGCTCGGTTTGGTTTGGTTCATTTCTGCTCTGGATCCTAAGGAAGCTGCTCGAGTTTCTGAGGTTGTGTGTACACAGATGACAGTCACACCCAGAACTGGACACAGGGCTCAAGGTGTGGCCTAACCAGTGCTGGGTATAGGGACTGAGTACAGTCTTCACAGATCTGGCTTTTTGCTTTCTCCATCCCAGTGGTAACACACTCTCCATTGCTGCAGACAGAAACTTTGCTTAGCAAACATGCATGGTATAGGAGAAAGGTTTCTTTGCCATGTGGAGGCTGGCCTGCTGGAAAGCAACTCCAAGGAGAAAGACCTTGGAGTCCTGGTGGACAGCATGTTCTCCATGGGACAGCAGTGTGCCTTCTTGGCCAATGGGATCCTGCTGTGCATCAAACAAAGCATGTCCAGCAGGTCTGGGGAGGTCTGCTGTGCCTTAGTGAGAGCACACCTATTTGACTCCTTGTGTTGGTTTGAGGCTAATTGGAATATTTTAATGGAGAAAATTATATTACAGACTGAGAAAAGGAAACAATGGTGATGTCTACTTCACTCATAGGCTTGCTGAGATGTTTAAGAATAAGAACTCAAAACATAGATAACACAGTCTCTGGGGCGCAGACACTCTGGGGCTGTCTAGCAGCTTCTTGCTTTCTCCTCTCTGCTGAGTAACCTCACTAACCACTTTCCTTCTAACCCCCCTGGCCGATCCTCCAAACTCACCTTGTGCATAAGGCAAACCTTGGGGTAAGGTGTAGGGGTGGGGAGAAGGTGGAAGGGTGGTTGGGAGCCCCTCCNTCTGAGGGGTGAGTGTCAAGTTGATGGAGCCAATCTCTTCTCAGTGGTCAGCAGCAACAAGACAAGGAGCAATGACTACAAACTGGAACACACAAAGTTTCATCTCAACATGAGGAGAAACTTCTTTACAGTGAGGGTGACAGAGCCCTGGAGCAGGCTGCCCAGAGAGGTTGTGGAGTCTCCCTCTCTGGAGACTTTCCAAACCCACCTGGATGCATTCCTGTGTGAACTACCCTGGGTGATTCTGCTTGGCAGGGAGATTTTGCTTAATGATCTCTGGAGGTCCCTTCCAACCTCCAATATTCTGTGATTCTGTGATATGGGGAGGGGTTTATTGCTTCCAGTCATGGAGGTCATCCTTGCATGCTTTAGGCTATTCTTTGCACAGGGCTGAAACTTGTTGCTCACTCTTGTGTTACTCAGAGCTGTTTTAGATCCAGACGAAGACAGGGCTAAGTGCCACTGTTCTTTTTTAGTAACATTTTTACACTGAAGTCTGGAGCCTGCAAGCATTTGATAATGAGTGGGATCTGTTAGCTGTGTTCACTGCTTGCTGTGTTACTGCTATATGAGCTTTTTATTTTAATCTGGCTCACTCTGGGTTTCACCATGTAAAAAAAAAAGTTCTTATTCTAGCAGGTGTTGAAATAAGCCACACACCCCCCTCACCTCCCTCAAATTCAAATCCTTCTTAGTACAGATCTGCTTACCCTGAAGTCAGGTCCAGACTGGAATAGGACTCTATGGGTTGGCTCCAGGTCAGGGATGGAAATAGAGAAGCAAACAAGTCTCGGTGGGAGGAGTGGTCAGACATTGGAACAGGCTGCCCAGGGAGGTGGTGGAGTCACTGTCCTTGGAGGTGTTTGAGAAATGTGGTGGTGCTTTACTGGCCGTGGTGGTCTTATATTGACAGTGATGAGTCTTGGAGGTCTTTTCCAACTGAAACAGTTCTATGATTCTATAAATTTTCCTTTCTCCATCTCCTTCCACATCTCTCAGCTAGTGTGAAGTGTCTAAGGCAAATGGTCCTCTTTCCCCAACCTCATATCCCTTTCTAGACAGAAGAGCTGCAAACACATTCACCATGCCATGAAGCAGTGAGTCAAAACTCATTCTGGACTCTATAAAGATGCAAATAATTCTGTCTGACAAAATCCTGCTGCTGCTGTTGCTCACGTCAATCAGCTTTGCAAGTCTGGGGACTAATTTTCTGCAAATTACAGCTTGGAAGTGGTGGGACCAGGCTGAAGAGCCACACTGATGCTGGGGAAATAAGCAGAGTTTAGTGTGGGGAAAGGGAACAGATCTGTGTCAGGACCAGATGTTGTAAGGGCTTTTGGTCTGGAAGTGTGTTGAGTAACGTCAGAATTCTACATGCAGTGCTTTGTGAAAAACACTGCCCTTTCTTCACTGCTGCTACTATTTTCTCTGCTGCTTTTAAAGTAATTTTCCTGCTGTGGCCCCTGCAGGAAACTGCTCTGGCAGTGCAAGCAGGGACCAGGAGAAGATCAGAAAGGCACATTGGTTCCTGGGAATCGTGCTGGATTATTAGGGAGATAACTCCATCACTTCAGGATCCAATTATTTGCAATTTTCTTGCTCTCTCACAGACTTCTGAAAAAAGAAGGGGAGGCTTAGAAGTTATCAGCCCCAAAGCAAGCTCTGAGGGGTTGATAAGAACCTGCTGCACCCTTTGAACCTGAGGGGCAACCTTAGGAAAAAAACTTATTGCAGATGACTTTAATCTGTATGGTAAATGCAGTCACATGGAGTGGAAAGATGGAAATTAAATGTTTTCCTAACATGCTCCATTCAATTTGAAATCACTTTCTGTTGCCTTTTCATTCCCTTGTTTGATGTTCTCCATTGGAAAGCAATTTCCTTTGGGCAGCATGTAGTTGTATGAAGCTGCCCAATCCTCCCCAGCTGCCTGACAGAGGGGTGGGATCACAGAATCACAGAACATTCAGGTTGGAAAAACCCCTCACAGGATCACCCAGTCCAACCCATAGCCCTACTCTACAAGGTGCACCCTAAGCCATATCCCCAAGCACCACATCCAAATGACTTTTAAACACAGCAGGGTTGGTGACTCCATCACCTCCCTGGGCAGCTCATTCATTTTTTTTTCCCCTAATACCCAGTCTAAACCTACCCAGTCACAGCTTGAGGCCATTCTCCTTTATTCTATCACTAGTTACCTGTGAGAAGAAAACAGCACCAACCTCTCCAAAGTCTCCTTTCAGGTAGCTGTAGACAGTGATGAGGTTTCCCCTCAGCCTCTTGTTTTTCAAGCTAAACAGCCCCAGCTCCTTGTTCTATCACTGATTACCTGTGAGAAGAGACCAGCACCAACCTCTCCACAATCTCCTTTCAGGTAGCTGTAGACAGTGATGAGGTTTCCCCTCAGCCTCCTCTTTTTCAAAAACGGCCCCAGCTCCAGCTGAGCCCCTGGAAAGGGAGCCAGGGAGTAAACACCATTTAGATCTTGCTAGCATTTTCCACCTTCATCTTGGGGAAATCCAGGCTTATTTATTCTTAGAAGCTGAACTTGTGTAAGTACTGTCTTGTGTCTATCTTTATGCCCTCTATCTCTGTGTCCAATATATGTATGAAGAGCATGTCCACATACAATTGTAAGCACCACTTACTGGTATGTGTGGACATGTATGTGTGAAAATTTATATAGCATCACATATAAACATACAACGTCTATAGCTTAGGATCTATATACACAAGCTGTAAATTCTGTTTACAAGACTATACATACTCTTACATATATCTGTGCATGTGCATCTGTAAATAAATAGCTTTTTATGCTGCTTCATGAGGGGTTATCTGGCAAACTTGATGCTCTATATGTTATTTTGGAAAGGGGAGGAGCTGGAGAATAAGGAGTGAGAAGGAGCTGGAGTGAGGTTCAAGGAGGTCAAGTGTCCTGCACTTGGATCACAACAGCCCCATGAACATTCCAGGCTTAGGGAAGAGTGTCTGGAAAGCTGCCCAGCAGAGAAAAGGACCTGGGGGAGTGGATGGCAGTGGCTGAGGATGTGTGCCCAGGTTGCCAAGAAGGCCAACAGGGTCCTGGCCTGAATCAGCAATAGTGTCACCACCAGAAGCAGGGCAGGGATTGTCTTCTTGTACTCAGCATGGTGAGGATGCCCCTCAAATACTGGATTCAGTTTTGGGGCCCTTTCTACAAAGAAAGACACGGAGGTGCTGGAGTATGTGCAGAGAAAGGCAGTGAAGCTGATGAAGGGTCTGGAAAACAGGTCTGGTGAGCAGGGAACTGGAGTTGTTTATTCTGGAGTAAAGGAAGCTGAGGAGAGACTTTCTTGGTCCCTATAACTCCCTGAAAGGGGGTTGGAGACAGGTAGGGGTTGATCTCTTCTCCCATGGAACAAGAGATAGGATGAGAAATAGCCTCAGGTTGCCCTATAGGAGATTTAAGTTGAACATTATGAACAATTTTTTCCCCAGAAGAGTTGTCAAGGCCTGGAACAGGCTGCCCAGGGCAGGGGTGGAGTCGCCATCCCTGGAGAGGTTGAGAAGCTGTGCAGATGCGGTGCTGAGGGATGTGGTTTAGCGGTGACCTGGCAGTGCTGGGTTAACATTTGCACTTGATGCTCTTAAAGGTATCTTCCAACAAAAATGATTCTGTCATTCAGTGCTGTGTGCTGGAGTGATACCTGGTGGAAGAGATGGGGGGATTGTTTCCTCCATCATCACAAAGGCTGTGTTTTGATGCCTTGGGCATTTTCTTCCAAACCTTTCTACCTTTACTTTCTTCCTCTGACCGCGATTGCTGTTTCCCTTTGCGGGTGCCGTGGGGGAATGGCTAATCAGGTGACAGTGATCTGCTTTTGCTTACAGTCTCACATCTCAGTTCAGTTCCCCATCTCACTGGAGAATTATAAGCCTAAAATCCACCCCTGTTCCTTCAGTATCCAGTGTCCAAGCATTTCCCTCAAGCTGAACTGAGTTGGGACTTCACCTTAATTTATATTGCTCCTTCTGCTGAAAGATTTGTGAGCTAGGAGGGGGCTGTGTTTGTTCACTAGCTCATAGGAGCTATGTGTTCAGAAGCAGAGAAGGCTACTAGGTGGTAAACAGAGAATTTAAATTTCTGAAGGCTCTCTTAAACCTGTTCAAATCTCTGTGCTGGATAGATAAGGGCAAGCTGTTGTATGAGCTGACACAGTAGGAACAAACTTCTGGCATATGCACAGCAGTTGCAGCATTAGAATTGTAAAGCACCTTTTTTCCTTCTTCCCCTTTTTTAATCAAGGTAGGAGCAGGTTTGGAAAGATGATTTGTGTTGTGTGTTTCCAGCTACAAACAGAAAAAAAAAAATCAAGCAGGGCTGGAAAGAAGGTGAGGAGCCTGAGCAAACATGAGCAGTCTGATCTAATCAATCTGCTTCCCTCAAATGTCAGCACTATTTTACCTCAATTATCTTTTAGTCTCAGGATATCACAGATTTTAGTGTCCTTCTAATGAGGAAAAAATAACAACCCTTCCCTGATGCAATCCTTCCTTCAATGAAGCAATAACTCTCCAAATCTGTGTCTAAACTGACTGTTACCTCTGTCTCTGGGTTGGTATGAACAGGGGACAGTAGTCAGCCTGGGGTTCTGCCAAAACCTGTGACACCTGCTGCTGTTAAGGGTTTGTTTTCATTGGCTCCACAGCCAGCTAGAACAGACTTAAAAATTTTGAAGGATGACTTCCACCCAAAGGGGAAGATGAGCATCTTACTTCAGCTCTAAAACATACCACAGAGCAAATATTAGCAAGACATATAATTATGTGACGTGTGTCACTCAGCAGAACATCTCCTAGCAAACTTGCTCTCTCTGGCTGTCTCCTTTCCTTCTTCCCTGACCATTCTCACACAGGATAAATGCAAAACCCAGAGCTGTGTTTGAAGTTTTGATTTAACATCTGAGTGCTGTGGTCTAGCCCTGGTTATAGAACCAGAGGCTAGTTTGGGTTGGAAGAGACCTTTAAAGCTCATCTAGTTCAACCCCTCTGCAGTTAGCAGGGCATCTGCAACTAGAGCAGGTTGCTCAGAACCCCAAACAACTCAACCTGGAATGGTTCTAGGGGTGGGGCATCTACTGCATCTCTGGGCAACCTGAGCTAGGATCTCACCATGCTCATGATGTTCACAATGTGCCACTTCTCCTGCCTGTCCAGGTCCCTCTTCATGTATCCCATCCTTCAGGCCTGTCAACCACACCACTCAGCTTGGTGTCATCTGCAGACTTGCTGAGAGTGCACCTGATCCCATTGTCTAAGTCAATTACAGCATTAGAGTGATGCTGCAGGAAAGCAAACAAACAGGAGTACTCATATATTTTCTGATACAAAGGTGCCAGTTCAAGCTGAAACTTGAGTATAGCCATGCCTAGGTAATTTGAGAGTCAGAATTTTTCATTGTGAGCTTACAAAAACCACTTGAAAGTGTAAAGGCTAAAACTGTGTGTTTAAGGTCTGTGTCAGTATTCTCAAAACAAAATAGTATGCTGGTCCTAGAAGATGGAGAGAGCAGTGTGGGACCTGGAAATGCTATAAAATGGAGGGGATCAGGGAAAAGAGTCAAGGGACTGGGAGCAGTTTCTTAAAAAACAAGTTCCACTTAGTAGCAGCCAGATTGTACAGAAGACCTCCTCAGCCCACTGCACACTGAGCAGGCAAAAAGGTGCATCCTTTGATCCCCACCTGAGTGGTCCAGCAGCTGTCACCTTCAGATCTGCAGCTGACTGCAAGCTAAGCTGCTCCTGGACTATCTGCTCTGTTCAAAGTGGCTGCAGCCCATGGGGAAAGGACCAAGGGGGGGTCCACAGGGCTCTTCTGGCAAAGTTCTGTATGTGATAGCTAATGAAGCTGCAGAGGTAGAGCATCCATTCTGGCAGGCATTTTGAGGGAGACACCAAATAGGAGCTGATACATTTGTTAATCTTTGGATACTTTAAAGGACAAATATTTGATGTCTGATTAGACAGATGGTGACATGGAGGCTACACTGGAGTGCCAGGGTGTCTCAGGCCATGCTGTTGGCAGGCTTGGTGTTGCCAGTGTCATAGAATCATAGAATGGTAAGGTTGGAAGGGACCTCAAAGCTCATCCAGTTCCAACCCCCTGCCAGAGGCAGGGACNCTCTCACTGATTGAACTGAGGGAGTTATCCAGCCCATTAGTGTCCACTCTTGTTCAGAGTGGTGAAACTCCTACCTCTGGTCTTGAATTTGGAACAGATCCTTGAACTAAGTGAAGGAAAGAATATGCCAATGGCTGCTTTTGTCACACGACTCAGGCATCAGCAAAGAGATGTTAAAAATGAACTAATGAGTGTTGTTAACAGCAACAAAACTGCTGCCTCCAGGCAAAATTTTGCCAGCTTCAACTTTTCCTTTCTTTCAGCTCAATATGCTGATTAGACTAGGACCAAAGCAGAAATTGTTGGAGTTTTCTTTTTAAAGAACATCAACAATAGCATTTTAGGAATGCAACATTTTCCTTTGTCCATAAGAAATGAGTATTTTTCGCTTCCTCCATGAGGTGCAGTTGCAAAGAGGTGTTCAGCTAGGGTCCCAGCTTTGTGATTCCCCACAGCACATATGCTTAAGAAATAGAATGCTTCTGCTTTTGTCTGCCTGTGCTTCTCTCTGGATAAACTTGCAACTGTAGGAATAAGAAGCAGTTGGAGATGGGAATGTTTGTTGGCTTGAAAACTTGCTGAGTGACAGCTCAGCACCAGTGGTCAGGGGAAGAAGCAGCTCAGGCAGAGAATGTGGGATTTCACATCCCTGTGTGAAGGACTCTCTGCCTTGGGTCACACTGTCATTTTCTGCTGTTGCTCCTTGACTCTGCCTGGTTAGCACTGTTCAGACTCTGCACAAATTTGTTTTTGTTGTGTTCCACATTGCCCTAACTTTATCCAAAAAAAAAAAAACAAAAACCCAAAAAGGCTCTTGGGAACAGCCTCTGTGTCCAAACAACAATGACAGGAACTCTAGTCTTGTGTGGCATCCATGGGCAAGTAAGAATGAGTCCTCAGCACAAATCATTGCTTTAAAGCAGTGCAGGTATCCTGAAATGCCTCTTTCTAAAAATCACAGAATCTTAGAGGTTGGAAGGGACTTCCAGAGATCATCAAGTCCAAACCCCTGCCAAAAGCAGGATCACCCAGGATAATTCACACAGGAATGCATCCAGGCAGGTTTTGAAAGTCTCCAGACAAGGAGACTCCACAACTTCTCTGGGCAGCCTGCTCCAGGGCTCTGTCACCCTCACTGTAAAGTTGTTCTTCACGTTGAGATGAAACCTTCTATGTTCCAGTTTGTAGCTGTTGCTCCTTGTCTTATTACTGTGCACCACTGAAAAGAGCTTGGCCCCATCCACTTGACAACCACCCCTCAGATATTTATAGACATTGATCAGATCTCCTCTCAGTCTTCTCCAGACTAAACAGCCCCAGGGCTCTCAGCCTCTCTATGTAAGGGAAATGCTCAAATACCCCAATCATCCTTGTGGCTCTCTGTTGGGCTCTCTCCAGCATGTCCCTGTATCTCTTGAACTGGAGAGCCCAGAATTGGACACTATTCCAGGTGTGGTCTCACCAGGGCAGAGGGGGAAAAGAACCTCCCTAGCCCTGCTGGACACACTAATCATGTCTCCTCCTTAAAATATAGGTGTTTGGTGGTGGTGATGTGTCCTTTTCCATTGGAAAGGAAAAACACTGGTAAAAAGCAAGAAAAGGTTTCTGCCTTTCCTGTTACTGACCCCCCTGTTTTCCCTTTTCATTCTCATGAAGGTCTATACCTACTGACTGCCTTGGTCTGTGATGGCTTCAATGGGCTTTTGTAAACCTTTGGCCTTGTCACTATAAAAACCTTCCATGTTTTTGCCAAACCTCCCTCAGAAAGATTACTTTTGCTTTGAAGATGCCAATAAAGGAAATTGCTTTCACAAGGAAAGAGCTGGGAAGACAACCCCAGACCCTTCATTTGGATTTCCTCCAATCACAATTCATTGAAACTGGAGAGCAGTTCCAAATATGTTCTAAAATGCACCATGGGCCCAGCAGCGAGGTCTGTCTGGGCAGTGCTTAGTCATGTTTCAGTGCCTCCTGCCCCTTCTTTCAGCTTTGGAGCAAATGCTTCAAAGAGAAGAACGAAACCTCACCCCCTCAGCTGAGCTCTGAAGCATTTGGCACAGGCTGGAGCTGGCAGCGGGGAGGTGAGGAGCCATCCCAGCACATGGCACAGCCTCAATCAGTCACTGCTCACAGGGGTGAAAAATCCCAGATGGTGAGCAGCCGACCTGGATCTCCTCCCTGCGTGCAGGTGGCCTTGTGCCATTCTCTGCTGTCACTAAAAGGAGGTTTCTCCCTTTCTGTCTTTGTTTCTCTTTCTCTCTCTGTTTCTCTCTCTCTCTCTGTTTCTCTCTCTCTCTCTGTTTCTCTCTCTCTCTCTGTTTCTCTCTCTCTCTCTGTTTCTCTCTCTCTCTCTGTTTCTCTCTCTCTCTCTGTTTCTCTCTCTCTCTCTGTTTCTCTCTCTCTCTCTGTTTCTCTCTCTCTCTCTGTTTCTCTCTCTCTCTCTGTTTCTCTTTCTCTCTCTTTCTCTCCCTTTGCATATATGAGTTTTTCTGCTGCTTTTCTTTTTCTCCCCCAAATCCCTTCCTGCCATCTTCTTAGGAGCCGCACATGCTGCTGGAGCACCTGGCGGGTGCTGTATCATGGCACAAACCTGAAAAGCTGAGGCAAAGGAGGGGCTGTCCTCTTTCTCTGTGGAGTCATACTGGAGTCTGCTTTGAACCAAAAAGGAACAAACCTGGAAAGTTGCTGGAGTTCTATTCTTAGCCTGGCCAGCTGGGACGTGAGGCTGTGCAAATGAGCACGCTTTGACTCGTGCTTCTTGCCCAGATTTCCTAGAGGGAGCCTGGAGAGCTCAAACTGGCACTGGGAGCTCCAGGGAAGGTGAGAACTGACACAGAAGGCAGCATGGCCGCCTCATTGCTGCTCCTCCTGCTGCTGCCTTTTCTGGTGAGTTCCTGTAGCCCTTCGGCAAAGAACTTTATGTCATCCTGTAAGTGACAATGTGTGAGTACATCTATAGGCCTTTCATCTACTGCCTGTTGTCACCATATCCCCTGCCTGAATCACAGAATGGCAGAGATTGGAAGGGACCTCTGGAGATCATTTAGTTCAGCTCCCTGTTAGAGCAGGTTGCACTGACCAGCATCCAAGTGGATTTTGAGTGACTACAGAGAAGGGGATTCTACCACCTCTCTGGTCAGCCTGTTCCCGTGCGCTGCCATCCTCAAAGAAGTTTCTCCGCATGTTTAGATGGAACTTCCTGTGTTCAAGTTTGCACCCATTATCTCTTGTCCTGTCATTAGGCACCACTGAAGAAAGACTGTCCCCATCCTCCTGACTCCCACCCCTCAAGTATTTAAGGATGCTCAGGTCACCCTTCACTGCCCAGCCTCTATCAGGACCATTCTCTAAAGCTGACCAAGCTGTGGTTGATCTGATAAACCATCCAAATGTGGCCTTGGTGATGTTGGTAAGCAATGAGTGGGGAATCAGAGCTACACACATACAGTTATCCCAGCTTCATCCAGTGAGAACTCACCCTAAAATGGTTTGTATCTGCATGGAAAGGGACAGCAGAGCTGGGGCCAGAGAGGTGGCTGTGGGAAGTCCTTCATCTCTGCAGGGAAGAGAGAAGCTTGGGGAAAGTGGGAGGCTTATCTGCTAGGGGGAAACAGACTGGCACAGCAAGAGATTAATCCTACTCTGTGTCTCTCCAGCTTTGCATCAGTGTTTGAAGCAGCCACAAAGATGTTGCTCAGGGTCCTGCTGAGAGCAGTGCAGGGCTCCCCCAGCGCTGGGGGCTTCCAATCTAGGGAAGGAGTTGTTGGAAAAGCCGAGCCTGAAAAAGCAGGCTCAGGTTCAAGGTGAGTTGCTGGGAGCTCACTGTGTGTGTGGGCTCCTTCAGTCTTGGTGACTTCTCTGTTCAAGCTCCTCTGGTGTCATCAGGTGATCCAGTATCCTCTGATCCTTTAGGATTAGTTACCCAAATATGTGCATGAGGTAGGCTCTCCTCCATCCTTCAAAAGCACAGAGTAGTTTAGGCTGGAAGGGACCTCTGCAGGTCTTCAGGTGTTGGCATCTCCAGAGATGGAGATCTCACAGACTCACTGGGGCACAAGTTCCAGTGCTGCCCCATTTTTGTGAATTGTCTTTTTCATATCCAGTTCTTTCACTGCAGCTTCTGACTGTGTTGCTTCCCCTTTCACTGTGCACATCAGAGGAAAACTTGTCTCCACCTCCACTATAACCTCTTTAGAACATCTGTAACCTTTAATTAAATCTCTGTAACAAATAATTTGTGTTCTTGTGAAGCTGACTCAATACCTTGATGTTTGGCTTCTCTTATCATCTTCCAAATAGGTTCTTGTTATTAACTTGCTACCTCAAAAGCAGATTTAATGGTTGACCATGCAAAAATCCCTGAGACTCTGCATCCCTGTGACTTGACAGTCAGCTCCTCAGAGAGGCTGTGGAGCTGCATGGCTTTGCCTTCAGGGAGCTCCTCCAGAGCTCTGGTATGTTTATCACACCCTGTGTTTTTCTGGTCTGGTTGACTTCTTTTGAGGTCAGCTCAATCAAATCACTACTATTCAGGATTTCAGAATGCAACTGACAAAACAGGGACCCAATTCTCTTTTGATAGCACATTCTTCAGTGATAATGGTGATGCTGTGGTTTTCCTTGCAGTTATCAAGATGCTTTTCTTTTCTCTCTGCATCAAAGCAGCAATAATTTGACTTGTCTTCCCTGAGTAATGATTTTGTCTTACACTTTTTTCAGTTACATTTATCTTCAAGGCATTGATTTCCATCCTTTTTAAATTTTTTAAAGTTCCTTCTCCTCACACTTAGTTTGTAGCTGTGCTGGATGAATTATATGGCTTTGTAATTATTTTAAGTAGACACTACTTTTACATGCAGTGCCCAAAAGAAGGTAAAAACCTTAGGCTAAGCTGTTCTGAGGATAACTTTCCCTGCACCCTCAGGAGGCTTTTTTTTTTTTAAAGTAGTGGTTTGTTAATAGTTTCACATGGATATATTGTTCATAGCATGGGTTGGGTTGGAAGGGACCTTAAAGACCATCTAGTTGCAATCCCTCTGCCAAGGGCAGGGACAAGGCCTCATCCGACCTGGCCTTCAACACCTCCATGGATGACCCATCCATGACCACCCTGGGCAAACTCTTCCAGTGTCTCACCACACTCACTGTAAAGAATTTCTTCCTCATCTCCAGTCTAAATCTCTCCTTCTCAAGTTTCAGTCCATTCTGTCCTATCCTATCACTACAAGCCCTTGTAAAGGGTCCACTCCTGTCTTTCTTTCAGATATCAGAAGGCTACTCTANTATAACAAATTATTGTTTCCTTATGCTGTGGAACAATTCCTAACCTTCCTAGCTTCAGTCTGGAGAAGAGGAGGCTCAGGAGATACCTTATTGCTGTATACAACTACCTGAAAGGAGGTTGTAGCCAAGTGGGGTTGGGCTCTTCTCCCAGGCACCCAGTGACAGAACAAGAGGACGCAGCCTCAAGCTGTGCCAGGGCAGGTTCAGGCTGGATGTTAGGAAGAAGTTCTTCACAGGAAGAGTGATTGGCATTGGAATGGGCTGCCCGGGGAGGTGGTGGAGTGCCCATCCCTGGAGGTGTTTAAAAAGAGGCTGCATAAGGCACTTAGTGCCAGGGTTTAGTTAATTAGAAGGTGTTAGGTGATGGGTTGGACTGGATGATCTTGAAGGTCTTTTCCAACCTGGTTAACTCTGTGATTCTGTGACACATGCCAGCACTCACCTCAGAGCTGGTGCCCTCCCTTGCCTGGGGTGAATGGGAGCGAGTGCAGGACTGGCAAGCTCAGATTGTGTGGATGCACAAGGGAGATTTACTCTAGCCCAGACTCTCTTAATTCCCCCAGCTTTCCTGTGCAGGACTGAGGCACAATTTGGTTTGCTAAGTCCCTGGAAGTGGTGGACAGCTCAGTACTCTGCCAACCAGAGCCTTGCCGAAGGGCTGAGAAGAGAAGGTAGCAGAGCTCCTGTCAGCATGGATTTGCCTTGCAGATGTCAAGCTTCCTTTTGACTCGTTGGAGCAGCAAATCTGCATTCCTAGCATACAGCCAACTGTGCATTAAGCCAGTCCCTACAATCAGTGGAATCATCTATTTGCAGAAGTTTGGTTTCCAAACACTGCGTAGCGGTGCGAATGCAGTCAGATTAGATGACCTAATTTGGGATTGGAGCTCTGCCTACTTCCACATAGCATCCTACAGATGGTTCAGATTATTGGCTCAGTGTCATCAGAAGACCAGACTCCACCTCTGGGGCCCTGAGATAGATGACCTGGAGGCTCTGCATGGTTGCAATGAACCTCCTGGACTTTAGGAGTGGTTCAGGACACCTATACAAGTCTCCTTCTCTGGAGGCTTTCAAGACCCGTCTGGGTGCGTTCCTCTGTGCCCTGAGGTAGATTGCATGGTCCTTTCTGGCAGAGGGGTTGGACTGGATGATCTCTTTGGGTCCCTTCCAACCCCTAACACCCTCTGAACTATAAGGTGCAGGACACACAGAAACTGTTGTGTGAAGGTAAAAGCTGCACTGAAGGATGTCCCTGAGTTCTTCCAGTGTGTTTTGGTTTTCGCTGATTTTGGTGTTTGGTTGTTTTTATTTCCCCTTTGTTACTTTGTTCTTTCATAGAATCATAGAATGGTAAGGTTGGAAGAGACCTCAAGGATCATCCAATTNTTTATGTGATGGCTCTAAATGTTTCATTGTTAGCTCTAGTCAGACATAATTTTGCACAGTGCAACCAGATGACCATGAAGTTCCATCACTTGTGATGTTCATTGTAATAAGAGCTACATCATGTAATTTGTGACAGTGATGGTCCTCGCTGTCATGCTGGGAGAGACACAGCAATGTGACAGGGGACTGTTGTGTTGGTTTGTTTTTTTTTTTTTTATCCTGGTGAAAGGGAAAAAAAAAAAGCCTATACAAATATGTGTGTCATGAATTCACTTTCATTTGAGTAATTTCACAGAATTACCTGGGAGAAAATTAACCCATTCAGACCTGGAAAAGAGGTATTCAAAGTAAGACACATATTTGACAACCTCAAGGCACTGATCCAGACCTCAGAGAACCTAAAACACCAGGTTCAAATTCTGAACTCCAGTTATCTTGTCCAAACCAGAGCCTGATGATGGAGTAAACTTCCAGAGCAAAATGAACAATGTCAAAATCTGACCAATTTAGGAAACTGCTGTAGTTCTGTCCTTTAGTGCAGCACTGCAGGGGAAAAAAAAAGGGATTTGCTTTCAGCATCTGTGGAAATAAGCACACATGGACTCACTTCACATGGGAAATGACAATGAACCAGAAACCCCACAGGGACTTTTTGAGTTTGCTAATCTGCTTTACATTTCAGATGTTCTGATACCATGGTGATGGGCAACAGTAGAAAGACCTAAAATAGAGTATAAGTGTTTTCAACAGCTTTCTCTTACTAAGTGCACTTCATACTATTATGAGAAAGTCCTCTTGATTTTTTTTTTTCCCTCTTTCTCCCACTTCAGATAAATTGTCTAGTACCTAAAAGGTCATTTTGAAGAACTTTGCTTTTCTACAATTTACTGGGTTTTGTAAAAACACTGAACATAAGTGAGAAATCTCTTGTATGTCTGTGTTTGGTGTCTTACTTTTAGCCTCCTGAGAGAGAGAGCCTTTAACAATCATCTCCTAAGGAATGGGGAGAGGGAGCGGAAAGGAGAGGAGGAGGAGGAGGATACTGTACTGTGCTTTCTCTCTGAATTTTTCATGTACTGCAAACAAGAAAAGCATGAACATCCCAGAATAATTAGCGTAATGATAATAAAGAAGGCTGTGGAAAGCCTTATCTTCTAAAAAACATGTTTGTTGTTTCTCTCTGCAGAGAGTCATTAATCCAGTCTGGGGTGTGTGCAGCTTCTCCATACAGCTGTGTTTGAACAGAAAGTGGTGAGTGTGGGGGGGGTGGTGGTGGTTTGCTCATCTCTTAATAACCTTCCTCCCCTTCTCCCCCCATCATCTGGAGTTTATTTCCTGCCTAGCTTCAGTAATTTTGAAGATATTTGAGATTTGTTTGTTACTGGCACTTCAGGACACGGTTTAATGGCCACGGTGGTGTTAGGTTGATAGTTGGACTCAATGATCTTAAAAGTCTCTTCTATGATTCTATGGGTGGGTTCAGGTTATTAATGCTCCTGACTTCTGAAATGCACTCCATGATCCCAGCAGTGAGAAAGGGGCAGCCACAATTCTTGCTGATAAGTGGGAAGTGACACCAGGTGGAGGGCTGGCTGTCACCCAGCTCCAGACAATGCAGCCCCTCTGCAGGCAGTGGGGGGGTTAGAAGGCTACGGTTAAAGTCAAAACATATCACTTTCTGTTACAGAGGCAATCTCTGCCTCTAGGATGTGCTAAGCCTCTCACAGGAGTGTGTCTCCTATTTTCATTTCTTTTCATACCTTTTCCCTATGCCTATTTCCCCTGTACCTCTCCATTTTCCTCTCTGTGCTCTGAATAACTTTCCCTTCCTTTGGTGCCTCTGCGATGCTCAATGGCCCATTCTGATGCAATATTTAGGTGCCTTCTGGCTGTGGTTTAAAAGTCACTTTAACATTTTCTTCACTAAAGTAGATTTTTCTTACAGCCCAACAATTCTCAGTTCTTAGCTCCTTAGGCTCCTGTAGTTAAAACTCACAGAGCTGTACCAAAGCCCCAGATCTCAAAGGCTCGCATCCCATTTTCAGCATCAGGTATTTTTAGCTGTTGGTATCTTGTCTTTTTGCATCATTCAGTGTTGCTGGTAGTAGCTGCTCCTTACTTTTCAAGTGTAAATGGCACTAGGAGGCAGATGAGCACTGGTCTAGAATACTTGCAGCATGCCTGCTCTGTGTGTGAATGACAGGAGATTCAGGATGAGTGTGAGGCCAGCTTGAAAACTATTGGGAGGAGAAACCAAAAAGGCTCTGAGAAAGCAGAAGGTTCATTATTTTTGCTTCTGTTTAACATCTATTAAATCTTACTTTTCCATCTCTTACCTGGATCCAAGAAAGTGTAGAATGAGAGCTCTCAATGCCTACTTGAGATTATTCCCTTTCAGGTGCTACTGAAACTGCATAAATTGCTACTAAGAAACCACAGGATCACTTGACCTTTTTGATGCTCACAGTGACTGCTTTGTCATCCCCTCTTCATTATAATACCATTTGCAGTGAAATAAAGCTTGTAGCACAATCTCCTGCTCTCACATTTGGGACAGTGCCCTGCTTGCTTTCAGGGCTGTCAGTCTTGGCAGGTGAGAGGGAATCTCTGAGGAAATACTGGAGCTCAGGCTTGGATAGACCAAACTGCACCACGATGGAGTCTTTTCATTGCTTTACAGGGACTTTGCTTCAGGCCTTCAGCTGATTTCAGAAACTGGGGGATCTGTATGAACTTCAGTTGGCATTTCTTTTATGCATACAACCATTCACAGGTAAAATGCCAGCTATGGATTTATCTGTGCCAAAGCAGGTGAGGTTGGGATATATCAATAACCCATTTTGCAGAAGAGATGAGGGAGATTAAATGATCTGTTCTAATTAACACATACAGGATAAAGCACTGCTGAAAAAGGCAACTGAGACAATGGTGACACTGAGCTTATTCTTGCTCTTTTCCCATCCTTTGTCTCTTTCTGGTGACTCCTCAACCCTGCTGAACACTTGACAAGTCCATTGAGCTTAGCTGGTTTTGTGTAGCAAAGAGAGTTGTGGGATGAGGGTTGGATGGAAATGGGCATGTACTTGGCCAGCTTTGTCCAGTGGCAGCCACAACTGCATTACACTGTGAGCATTGAGAGCTGAACTGTCTTCCCACATTCACAGTGAGCATTGAGAGCTGAACTCTCTTTCCACATTCACAGAATCACAGAATTAACCAGGTTGGAATAGACCTTTGATACGGTCAAGTCCAACCTAACACCTTCTAATTAACTAAACCCTGGCACCAAGTGCCTCATGCAGCCTCTTCTTAAACACCTCCAGGGATGGGGACTCCACCACCTCCCCAGGCAGCCCATTCCAATGTCAGTCACTCTTTCTGTGAAGAACTTCTTCCTGACATCCAACCTGAACCTGCCCTGTTGCAGTTTGAGGCTGTGTCCTCTTGTCCTGTCACTGATTGCCTGGGAGAAGAGACCAACCCCCACCTGGCTACAACCTCCGTGTGGCTACAACCTCCTTTCAGGTAGTTGTAAATTCCCTGTGCTTCCCAAAGCTCAGCTAAAAGGAATTTGTTTAGGAGAGGCATTTGGCTTGAGTGAGGAAACAAGTCACCACAGAGCTCCAGCTGGTGCTCCTAGTGTCACACAAAAGCTTCCTGAGCTGGTGTCTTGACTTACTACACTGCCCACAGAGTGATTGCTGTTCAGCACTGGTGCAGCAGACCCTCTGTGCCTGTTGTGGCCATCCAAACCATGTGGTTAGGTCAAGGTAAGGGATGAGCAACTGCAGTTTCAACCCATGGATGCTCCAGCCATGTCCTCCTCCCACGCTGCTCACCTTGCAGGCAGGCACAGCAGCAGTGGGAAAGACAGGACAGCACAGAATCATAGAATGGTAAGGGTGGAAGGGAACTCAAGGATCATCTAGTTCCAACCCCCTGCCATAGGCAGGGACACCTCCCACTGGTAACGGTTACTCACGGCCTCATCCAACCTGCCTTGAACCCCTCCAGGGAGGGAGCAGCCACAACCTCCTTGGGCAACCTGTGCCAGTGTCTCACCACCCTCACTGTAAACAACTTCCTCCTAATATCCAGTTTCAATCTCCCTTCTGCCAGTTCAAACCCATTGCCCCTTGTCCTGTCATTGCAAGACCTTGTCAATAGTCCCTCCCCAGCCTTCCTGTAGGCCCCCTTCAGATCCTGAAAGGCTGCTATAAGGTCTCCTCAAAGCATGCACACCATCGTCCCAGCTCCTGTCCCCTCGTTCCCCAGGGTGTGAGCCAGCCCATCTTCCTGGCAGCATATTTCATGAGATGGCATATTTGTAATCGATTAATTCTGCTCTGGAAGCACACCCATCATTCTTGGCAACATATGGCAACTAATCTCTCCTTAAGCAGTTAATTAGGCACCATTTGTATGCACACGTCGCCCTTTGCACGCTGAGCGGCTGCAGCTCCTCTAGGAAGCTGTTTGTTCTGGGCTGTCTTTCTTCTTCCCATGCATGGAAAAAAGAGATGTTTGGTACTCATTTCTCTGTGTATGTTGTTATTAAAGAGCAACCTACAGTGCTGTGCTGGGGTAAAAGTGATTCAGGATTTAAGGTCCTGGGAGCACGTTGAGATGAGCAGGAGGTGGTCAGCTTTTGGTTCCTCGTGTGATGACAGAGTCATGGTTAATCTGTCAGGATTTGCCTTTCCCAGGGCAGGAATCAAGTACTTTGGCAGAACTGATCAAGGAAACTTGTTCAGAAGGCACCTGTATCTTAAATGCAATTTGCCAGCCAGTGTCATTAATACCTAAATTTAAAGGCACTAATCTACCCCATTTGAAACTTAAAGGATATTTGTGCTTGGTGGTAACAAACAAATGAACAAACTAAATAACAGACAGTGTGCTTTAATTTCTTTCCTTCTACTTTTTGTATCATGGTACCTGCATGTGTTTAACTGGCCCTTATTGTCTGACTGCTCACATTTGCTGAGCATCATCTGGAGTCCTATGTGGACTCATTTTACAGAAGGAGAAACAAGGTCTTGCTGCAGAGTGCAGGGGTCTGAGAACTTTACTGAAAAAGGAAAAGGGAAAAAAAAAAAAAAAAAAGGAGAGAGAGGGGGAAAATGGGGCAATCCACTACAGGATTTAGAGCATACAAATACACTGAGAGACCTGGAGCATCTCTCTGAGGAGGACAGGCTGAGAGACCTAATGCTGTTTAGCCTGGAGATGAACAGCCTGAGAAGGGATCTGATCAATGCTTATCAATAGCTAAAGGATAGGGGGCAAGAAGATGGGTTCAGACTCTTTTCATTGGTGCACAGTGACAGGACAAGGGGCAACAGGCACAAACTGGAATCCAGGAGATTCAATTCATGTATGAGGAAAACCTTCTTTGATGTGAGGGTGCTGGAGCCTGGAGCAGTCTGCCCAGAGAGATTGTGGAGTCTCCTTCTTTGGAGAGATTCCAGACCCTCCTGGGCAAGCTGCTGTGGATGCCTCTGCTTTAGAAGGGAGGTTGGACTAGATGATCACCAGAGGTCCCTTCCAACCCCATCATGCAAGGATTCTGTGAAATTTCAACACTCCTCACTGATTATTATGATTTTTTTTTTTTTATAATTAAGTAATTTTTAGAACCTTTCTTTTATGTTTTGCACTTTCCAGACCATCCCACAAACTTCATCTCTTCTTCCCAGTGCTCATAATCGATACCAAAGTTCTGTCAAAGTTTGACACTGAACTTAATCTTTCTTTTCCATTATGAATGGGAAGGTGCAGCAAGGATAAATAAAATTCTAGGAGTAAAATCAGGGTCTGGATTCTTGAATGTCAGATCCAATGCTGTAGCAAAAAGATAGCTTTCCTCCCTCCTTGAATTTCCAGTTTAGTATCTTGTGGCTGACTTCTGGGTGGCACCCTAACAACTTCAGAGGGAAAAATGTGCAATGGACAATCAATAAAGAGTTCATTGGGGAAGTTTTCTCCTACCAGAATGATAGAATCAAGAACTGAAAAGGCATGGGAAGACATTTCAGAGGTGTTCATCAATTATCACTGCTATTTATTTTCCTGAAATTGGAATGGAACACTGGCTGCCTGAGTCAGTTTGGAGACACAGAAAGTGCATGTTGTTCCATTACCTCCAACTTTGGTAAACTCCTTGGAAGTCTATGACAAATTACTAATCAGTCTGCAATTTTTCATACCTGTCTTGTCTCTGTTTTGCTCTGCTTTGGTGTGATTACTGCATATTCTGTCTCACAGCATCTCCTAAATGATATACCAGCCTTACTGAACCTGGTGGTGTTCCCTCCTGCATTTGATGAGCTGAGTCCAACCCGTGAGTGCTTGTACATGGCTGGGTTGAGCACGTGAGGGGTGAGTTTGCCCTGCTCAGGCCTGGAACTAAAAACCTTTGGTGCTGGTTTGAGGAGGTTAATTGGAATATTTTAATGGAGAAAATTAAATTATNCCAGCACACCTTTGAATTCACACCCCCATCCCCCTCCCAGCAAGCTGGAATTTCCCCCCCTCATAACAGCAGTTGTATAATGTTCCAAATAGCTTCAGACTTTGCTCTGGTGTTTGCTGTCTTCTATCAAGTTGAATGTCCTTTTTCTTCAGAAGCAAGTATGAAAGCACTAACTACAAACAGCACAGCAAAAGCCATGTTGTAACATGAGTGGTTTGCTTAATCTCTGTGAATGACTCTTTCCCCATCATCAGCCTTGGTAAACCAATCTAATTTTTGTTTCTTTCCCACTGAGATTGGTTTGGGGTTTTGTTTTTTGTTTGTTTGTGTTTTGTTTGGTTGGTTTGTGGTGTACAGCTGATAAATTCCAGTCTTACAAAGCAATCTATCACAGAGTTCTGTCTGAATTCTTCAGACCCTGATTCTTGATAGTTGGGCTCAGTGATCTGAGAGGTCTTTTCCAACCATATTCCATGATTCTTCTGATCCTTTTTGAGGTGAGCCTGATGCCTGGGGTGCAGTAAGGGCGGGAGCAGCTGTCAGAGGGCTTTTCAGTTCTGTTAACCCATTGCTACTCACAAGTCACAACTGGATTGGGGTCCAGTGCACATGTGACAGGAGGGCATTGCCCCCTTCTGCAACATCTTTACAGGACCAGTACCCAAGAGTGTTGAGGTGCAGAGCAAGCTAAACTGATGGGAAATCCACCAAGGCCAATCACTGTAAAGTCTCTTGAGGAGTGGGTTACAAACAACAGGAGACAAAGCATCAAGCTGCAAACCAGCATAACCAGCTGCAACCAGCTGCAAACCAGCATAACCAGCTCCTTCACGTTCTGGGGACAGACAAATGAGACAGAAGAGGGGCAGGGGACGGTTACAGCCAGCACTGAAGTGGCTGCTGCAGGAGCAGCTGACTCACTGTCACAAATGGGACAGGTTTGCTGCTGGCTGGAGACTCTGCACACAGGCACAGCCCTCAGGCTGCCCAATTGCATGGACTCTGCTCTCCATCCCATTTGTGTCATTCCAGAGCAAACAGGTCCTGCTCGGGGTGAACGGAGCATGCTAAGGGCCAACAGCTTACTGCTTTGGCTGACTTCCCCTTGGGAGTCTGAAGAGATGGGAGTGTTGTGATGTCAGCTGTGAGGATAAAGCCTTAGAAAGTGAAAGGTGGCAAAAAGGCATGTGTTCCAGCAGCAGAAGGTCCTTGAGGCCATGGAGAACAGCATGATACCAAGAAACTCTCAGTCATGGTAGGAGGCAGTGTACAAAGGAGACTGAGTGATTAAATAAGTCTGGTTTGCCACACTCCTGCAGGGCTAAAGATGTGTTAGAAGGAGTTTTGAAGTAACCCAGCCCCCAAGTGAAGGAAGCAGTCAGATGGGATTAACATAGTGATGGCTATTTGTGTGCCAGAGTGGCATAGGGATGAAGCTGAAAGGCCAGAAGCTCAAGAGAGGAGCAATCTTCATGTGTCAGCTGGGAGAGAAAGGAAAGTGAGAAAGAAGAAAGAAGGGGAAAGGCAGCAGGGGCAAGGGAGTTGAGAGGTTGTTGCAGCTTGGAAAAGGCGTTAGAAGTGCTACTATGTGAAATGAAGGAGGGCTTCAAGGGGCAGTGTTTTGCTTTTTCAGGAGTTTTGAAGCTCTGTGCTAATAAAGTAAGGTGAGCATGCAAGGTCAAGGAGGCCAAAATGAGCAATGAGACAGCTTTACTCCTCTGACAGACACATGGCTCTCCACCTGCCGCGGCCCAGATACGGGACGAAGACCTGAAGTGAGAGGCATAAGATAAACAGTGTTGTAGGAAGGTTTTAAATTACAGGGGATCAATTTCTCTGACATAAAGTAAGTTTCTTTAACCTCGGTTCCCCCATGAGTCAGCATTTCTGACTGGAAGTGATTTACACAAAAACCCCAAGAGCTATCACAGGCATGACTGTGAGTGCAGAAGGTAAATGTAAGGAAATCAGTGCTTGGCCAGGAGAGGTGCAACAGTTCTGTGGTTAAACAGGGCTGTGTAGGCACTAGCCTGTGAGCAGGGCAAAATTCAGAGCATGTTGTTCCCCAGATTATGGTAACAAGCAGGCAGGGTCTCAGCACAATGGTTGTGCCAAAGCAGGTTCAGGTTGGATATTAGGAAACATTTCTTCCCAGAAAATGTTACCAAGCATTGGANTGAGGAGTTACGGGTTTGAACTGGCAGAGGGGAGATTGAAACTGGATGTTAGGAAGAAGTTGTTTACAGTGAGGGTGGTGAGACACTGGCACAGGTTGCCCAGGGAGGTTGTGGCTGCTCCCTCCCTGGAGGTGTTCAAGGCCAGGTTGGACGAGGCCTTGAGTGACCTGTACTAGTGGAAGGTGTCCCTGCCTATGGCAGGGGGTTGGAACTGGATGAGCTTTGAGGTCCCTTCTCAACCTAAACCATTCTATTATTCTATAAACCAAAGATGGTTGTATGGTAGGGCTTCTTTGGTGTCTGGTTGAAATACCTTTAGGTCATAAATCCATGTAGATCAAACTGGGTTTAGAAACCTTGCTTAGAGGTTTCTTTAGGACTTATTTTTACCATGTAGGTTTTGTTTATTTTTCTGTCATATTTTTCTTTGCTGCTTTTGCTCTTCAGAACTGGAACAGGACCAACTCAGCTCCCCCATGCTGTGGACCGTTCAGGCTGTGTAATCAAATTGGGATTTGTATGAATGTTTGTACTCTGAAAGCTTTTTTTACTCAATGTTGCAACCATAAAACCTTGAATAGTTAGGGTAGCCCTTACACATAACCACTTTTCACATCTTTGAACTTATACATCCCACCACAGCCAGATTTGGAAGTGCTTTCAGTAGCAGTGATGCTCTCCACTGCTCAAACAGTCTAAGGGAGGTGGAAACTGCAGACACCTGGATGTGGCTGGGGTGGCAGCATCTCTTTTTCACATATTGAGCAGAAATCTATCTCAGATGCATCTTGAGGATATCTGAAGCGTGAACTGTGCCATTGTTGTGGTAGGCCTAAGCAGGCCAAAATAGGCTTATACATGTCCTGGCTTGTCCAGACATGTTTTTCTGCTCTCCTTCTTTCTGCTTTGGGGAGAAGCAACCACAGGAAAGAAGACAAAAGAATCTGGAGCCACTGAGTCTGAGTACTGTGGCCTGCCCAGACTTGTTTTGAACCCTGTGGTAAACAAGGTACACAGGGTTGCCTTGTGCAAGGCTGTGCTCTGCCCAAATTTGGGTAAAGCAAACCTATGGCTTCACCTAATATGGTCAGGCTTGGCTAACTGCCATCCTGATTGGCTGTTCTGTGTCCAAAGGCTCATTAGTCTCGGGCTGTACAGATAAAAGGAGATGAGCAGGTAACACAGTGTGCTCTGCCATTGCATCTGTGCTCTCTGCTGTTATATTTATGATGCTTTGTATCCTGAACTGCCTGGAAACTGCCTTCCAAGAACAGGAACAGGCTTTAAATGTCTCCACGCAATCAGCCTGCACAGCCAATGTGACCTTGTGCTGAGACTGCACATCACACTGCATCCTGCCTGTCCCTCTGCAAAGCTTCTGCTGAA
>WBNM01028025.1:172339-211551 GCA_013399055.1 Ramphastos sulfuratus
AGTATTGACGACAAGTGGTGCCCTAACCACAAAGCCTTCTCTGCCAGTTCCATCGAGTTCAATCAATGTTATCGATCATTACTGGTTATTGCTAGAGCCTGTTATAACCTGTATAAAGTTTCCATGACTGATGCAAAGAACAGATTATTATTAAATTAGTGACTGGGGGGGCACAAGTTCTGAATATTGAATATTAATAAACTATATATATATTTTTTTTTTTTTTAAAACATCATCTTGCATCAATTAATTACCCCTCCACTACAGTCATAATCTTTACACTGGCATTCCTCAAGAAAAGGCCTTGATGCCTTGAGAAACCTGGTCTAGAGGAAGGTGTCCCTGCCCATGGCAGGGGGGTTGGAACTAGATGATATTTAAAGATCCCTTTCAACCTAAACCATTCTATGAATCTGTGAAGAAGATGCACAATGATGCAGTTTCTGTTCTGTACCTCAGATGAACAGATCCTGCTTTGAAGACCTGCATTGGGGCCAGTGCCTGGTGGGGAAGTCTCTGAAGCTGTCTCTACTGAAACCTACCTGAGTGGGGAAGGAACAAGGATGCTATTTAAGGCATTGAACAACTGAAAGCTAAGCTGTGGGAGCCTTCCATATCCATGTTCCTAACCAGTTGTTACTGCCAAGGAAACCATGCAATTTTACTCTATAGCCTTTTGTTTTAAAAGCCACATTTTCCTGGTCATGGTGTTTGAATGATACATCTATACCTATCCTTTAGAATCCAAAACCATCTTTCAGCCTCAACAGTCCCAAATGACAGAAAGCTTTCAGAGAAGTTTATGCTTTTTGCTCGCATTACCCTCGTGCTGCTGTGGCTGGGAATGGTGGGAGGCCAAGACAAGCAGACAGGGCATGGAAAGGCTCATAGGACCTGCTGGGTTTGAACCTCCTAGTGTGGTCTCAATGACAGAAATCACAGCTGCTTCTCACAGTGCATGCTAAGTCCCAGCTGGTCTCATGGAAGAGGGAAAAGGGAGGGGATGAGAACCAAAAAGGCTAAGATGGGTCCTGCCATTTTTGTATCACTTTGAGCTACAAAACTGATGCTGTGGGGGGGGGAAGGAAATGCCTATTTTTATATCTGAAATAAGTCCCAATAATTTAATATATTTCTCTTCATTTTACAGCATTAGCTGTGACTCCTTTTAATGAGTCTTTTTATGAAAACCTCTTTTGGTGTGGGGGGAAGTTATTAAGCCTCCTACAAAGGGATTTTATGGTTTTAATTATAAACAGGTAATGGAGTCTATGTAAAAATTACCTTTTGACTTTGCAGTAAAACCCATTTCCCCCAAGGTATGAGATCCATAAAGAGAGAATTACATGGCATGGGGATGGAGAAGTCAGCTCTGAAACCACAAGGTGCCTGCACAACAGCAGCTTTTGAGCAGCCCTAGGGACCCATCAACCTTCATCTGTGTGTCTGTCTGTCTGCTGCAGGCCAAGGAAACTGCACAGGGGTGCCCCTGAGTAGTCTTGCAGGCTCACATCAGAGTAGCCTCAGGACTTTGTTAACAGTCACATACAGACCACCCAAAAATCGCAGCTGGAGACTGTTGTGTGGTGGAGGGTGATGTCGTTTCTGCTCCTTTCCTCTGAGCAGTGCAGTGAGCTGCCATGGTTAGAAATGCTTACTGCTGTTTTTTTCCTAGATGGTATTCCTAGATTTGCCCACTCTGGCTTTCTCACTGCTTTGCCCACTCTGCAGCAGAACTCACTTCCATCTCAACCATGGAGAAAACCTCTCTGATGGAAAGCTTTCTCTGTCAGTGTTTTTCACCACAAAGAAATAAGACTTCTGCTAGCCTTGTTCTGGAGAAATTGGTCAAGTTTTGAGCTGTTCAGTACAGCCAAGGCCAGCAGCCACAACCACCCTTGTCTCTGTCTTGAAGGGAAAAGACTGCTTTGCCTCTTGATGTCAAATGCACATGTTCCTGATTATTAGAGGAGGCATTTTCTTGGCACCAAGACCCAGTGCTGGCACTCAGCACCGAGCTCAGCCATGCCATTCCTGCAGACTTCTTATGACCTTGAGTAAGTCACTTAATTTTCCTTTGCCTTGTTTATCCCCTCTACTGTTGTTGTTCTCTCCCTTCCTGCCCACAAGGAGGTCAAGCCTTTGATAAATGGGTTGTCTCTTAGCATAAGATCAAGTGGTCCAAAGAGACTGAGTTACTGTGACATAATGAGTTAATTATGTCACTTGCCTGTCAGCAAGAGCTGTCTGTACCCCTGTGCTCTTAGCTGGCTCCTGCTAGGGAATACAGCATATTGCTTTCCAACACCAGAAACAGAGGTAATCCAGCCTAGAGTCTACTGCACCTGAGATCAGGAAATGGTAGGGAAAGGTTCCTAAAAGCAAAGAGCCTGAAGCACAAACAGTTGTACATAATGTGAAACCTTTTTTTTCCCCCAGAGCACAGCCTGGTTGTTCAAACACATTCATGTCCACCTTGCAGCAGAGGTCAGCGAGGCCATGGCAGGACCCTGTCTTACAGCAAGACATCTCCATGAGGACATCAGGTAAGTCAAGCACTTGGGCCAGCTGTGCAGCAACAGCAAAGCTAGCAAATCCATACTAAAACCAGGCAGGTGGCTGGAAACTGTCTGAGTGGTGACCCTTTCAGAGATGAGCCAGCAGCATGCCAACAGGCTGTTGGCAGTGCTGGCTGGCAGGCAGCAGCAGTGTCAGCCACAGTTGTGAGCCCTCAGGCTCCTTCTAGGTGTCTGAATATTACCACAATGCTCTAGTCCAGCCCAGCTATCTATGCCATCTCCTAGATTTGGGTAGTTAGTAAGTGAATGCACAGTTGGTCTTTGTAAGTTTTAATTGTTTTCTTTGAGCTGGAAGACTTGAGAGAGAGTTGAAAAAAAGCAGAGCACTAGAGCCTGCAATTTGCTGTCTCTTAGCACTCCCTGTATATCATTTATAAGGATATATAGACTGTTATGGCTCATCTGTATCCCTCTAATCATTAATGAGGTGCCTCTCATGCCCTCGAGTTAAAGTCGTAAAAGTAAAGTGTGTTTTCTACTGCAGGTCCATTTTAGTTCTTTAAACAAATGTCCTAGTGCCCTTTATAATGTATTTGCTATAAATCCTGACAGTGTTATTTGTTTTGTTTTTCTATCTAAACGCAGTGTTGAGTGGAAACAGCCTCATTATCTCCCTATTTCTAAAGAGAGCTGGCTGGCTCTGAAAGGTGCTATATTAACAGCCCTGTCCACACAGAGGAGGCACAGCACAGGCAGGCAAACCCAGCCTCCCCCTTCCTCACTGGTGTACTTTAAGTGATGAATGAGTGGTGCTTCACTTATCTCTCCTGGACTTGTGGGTTCAGCAGCAAGCAAGCTCATCCACACCTCGCCTTTTCCCTTGCTAAAAGCAATGCACCATGAAAGATTTTACCAAATATATGGGAAAAAAAAAAAACCAAAACCAAACAAAAAACCAAACCAACGAACTAGGTTCCCTGTTTTGGTTTTGAGACAGTGACCTTGTAATACACTGAGCCTTGTTCTCTTATTTGTAATAATCATATCAATCACAGCAGTGTCTGAGATTTTGTCCCCAGCTGAGTGCCCACTATAGCATTTTTGGAGCTCTCACTCTGACTATGGTTTTGTGGCTGTCTCTGGTGCTTCCTTGCTTTCCTGCATTTTGCTTTTAAATCCTCCAGCAAGCTACAATCCCACCTGTCAACATCCATAACCCTGCTGCAACATCAGGGGACCTGGGGGTTGTAATTGACAAGCAACTGAATATGAACAAGCAGTGTGCCCAGGTGGGAAATGGCATCCTGGCTTGAATTAGATATGCTGTGCCCAGCAGGGATAGGGAGGTGATTGTAGCCTTGTACTCTGCTCTGGTGAGGCCACACCTCAAGTATTGTGTTCAGTTTTGGGCACCTCAATACAAAAGGGATGTTGAGGTGCTGGAGCCAGTGTGCAGAAGGGAAATGAAGCTGGGGAAGGGCCTGGAGAGTAAATCTTATGAGGAGCGACTTAGGGAGCTGGGGATAGTTTGAAAAACAGGAGGCTGAGGGAAGACCTCATCACTGTCTACAGCTACCTGAAAGAAGGTTGTGGAAAGTTTGGTGCTGGTCTCTTCTCACAGGTATTTAGTGATAGAACAAGAGGGAATGGCCTCAAGCTGCAACTGGGTGGATTTAGACTGGACATTAGGAAAATCTTATTCCCAGCAAGAGTGGTCAGACATTGGAATGTACTGCCCAGGGAGGTGGTGGAGTCACCAACCCTGGACATGTTTAAAAGTCATTTGGATGTGGTGCTTGGGGATATGGTTTAGGGTGCACCTTGTAGAGTAGGGTTCTCAGTTGGACTTGGTGATCCTGAGGGGCTTTTCCAACCTGCATGTTTCTGTGATTCTTCAGGTCACATTCTTGCCATCCTGTGTGGCTGTAGTGGGTAGTGCCAGCCCAAGTTTCACTACAACTGTCTTATGTCAGGGTGTACAACTTGGTTTCAAGGAGAATTAACTCAACTTCTGTCAGTATTTTAAACAGTACTAGAGAAGTAAGGTTGGTGACCCAAGATTTAGAAACTCTAGCCCAGAATTTAAGTGTCACAAGGAGGTCAGTAAGCTCTTGCAATGCCTTTGCTTCCTTTTGGAGAAGTCTCTCATTACATATGCTGTCAGCCCTGACTTGTGTGGGTAGGAAACTCAATGAAGCAGCTCTGTTCAGACCCCCTGTGATGCATCATAAGATAACGAAGCAAGGTAGTCCACTGAGAAACTCCACTGGGAAGCAGTTGGATATGCTGTTGCTTTTCATATCCTGGACTGCTTTGTAAAAAAAAAAAAAAAAAGTTTCCTGCGGAGAAAAGAAAAGAAAAAGAAAAAGAAAAAGAAAAAAAAAAAAAAGAGAGAGAGAGAGAAAGGGAAAGCAGAGAGTAAGAAGTAAGTAGGGCTTAAGGTGTGAGACCATTCTGTCTTTTTCTTCTGCTAACACCTGCCTCTGAGACAGGAATGACTCTGTCAGCCCAGCTGCATCTTCCCAGCATGATAAGGGCTGCTTTAAACTCCCCCCCAACCCCGAGCCTCCACCAGACCTTTCCAGAATTGCTGATGGTTGTCCATTTAGACAGAGTTGATAGCTAATCTCCTTCCTACACACCGCAGCATGCACACACACACGTAGTAGCCTCTTTCATGCTCCCCCCCTTCTTCAGAGACCCTTCCTAAGTACGTCTTGGGTATCATTCAAAGGCCTTTGAAAGCAAGAAGAGCCTTTCTTTTGGCTTCAGTGGGCTTTGGCTGTGAGGCTTATCCTTCTTTCAGAGCAGGTTTATTTCCTTCTTAAGAAATTCCTCTGAAGATTCTCAGAAAAGGTTAAAATGCTGTTTACGACTCAGACGTCTGCCTAGGAGGTAGGATGCTATCACATTCCAGCATCAGTTCCAGATGTTTAAAGAGTTAAAAAGCAGCAAAGGATTTTTCTAAAAGCTTCTGTAACAAAGTCCAGTTCAAACCACTCCTGGATGCGTTTGAATCTCGTTAATCTCACCGGGAATCCACTATGCGTTTTGCTGAGTTGTAACCGAAACAAAGACCCCCACCTCTGCTCCCACTTGCCCACTAGAAAGCCTTGGCTTTGCTTTCTCTTTCAACACATTCAGCAGAGGTTTTAAAAACCTAGTTGTAAATGTGCAAGGTCACATTCATGTAGCGGGCATCACTAGAAGAGCTCTGCCCTGCATGTAGTATATGCCAATGATCGAATACACTCGATGCTTTTTCTCCCCTTTTCAGCCATCCTCTCTGGCCTGCAGCAGCTTTAACTCCACCATCCTCTTGGCACAGCTACTTTGGTTGAAAGAAACGCAAATGGGTTGTTGCTTCACCGCAGGGGGTCAAGTGATAGGTTGGAGGGACAGCACTTCACCTCCTGCTGGCAGTCCTTTGTACCACCAAAAAGTGCTTCAGCGCCTCAGAAAACATTTTGCACCTGACAATATTACTGTCACCAAAACGAAGTTGCCTGTTTTGACCTTGGGAATTAAGCAGCACAAAGGTTTTGTGTAGATATCATTGAAAAAGATGATAAAAAGTGTTCCAAGTGGCTGTTTTCCTTTGTGTCCATCTGCCAACCTTTCTGCTGACAGCAACCCAGCTTTTGAGAGTCCTCTCTAACTCTAACAGACAGAAGCTGGCTGAGGAACCTTGCTGGGAAGCTCCATTCAGAGGCAAATCTATTTTTAGTTGGGAATGCTGCTATCTGTCCCTTCCTCTTTGTTACTGTGCAGAAAGCTAACCACAGGCATGGAAGTGAAATAAATAACATCTATTCCACCACTTCCATCCAGGTAGATCCCCAAGTGAGATGTTTTTATCAGACAGGAGGTTGACCACTAGGTTTTGGTGGTTTTGTTTTCCTTAATCTCACTTTTACCTCTCCAATCACCTGGTACCCACAGCAAAACACAGCTTTCAGGAAAAAAAAAAAAAAAAAGAAAAAAAAGGTTGTTTACAACTAGTGGGCATCATTTTTAAAACACAGCAATTGCCAGAGACTGCTGAATGGTGCAGTAGACATGGAAGTTTTTCACAGCTTTGGAGCTAATGAGTTGTAGACATTGGCAAATAGCGACTTTTAAAATTAGAGCTGCTATAGATCAAGAGAGGCAGATGGCTTTATTTATGAAAAGGGATTTAAGGACCACGCACAGAAGATGCCACAGAAAGACAATGTGTTGTCAGAGACCATATATCATAAAGTGTGATATTTAACAGAGTTCAAGTTTGGGTTCCTTTCCCCTCCTCGCCAGCCAAATCTGATGCAGTTGCTTTTTTGAATTGAGGCATATTTGTGCCCCCATAAAAAACAAATCTGCAACAAGAGCAAACTTTGAGATGTCACCTTCAGAGCTGGAAATATTTTAGAGTTCACCTTGGGCCTGATTAAAAACCCTTTGAACTCATTTCTGTTCATGTCAGTGTGCTTCTCTTTCTTATTATCTTTCCCACTCGATACCCATTATCTCAAACTTTGGAGGCTTAAGTTTAGTAATCAATACTTTGACTTGTTTCCAGGTTCTTCTCACACAACTTTCAAGGTATCTGGACCACAGAATTCCTCATTGAAATGGCTGAAATGAAAGTCTGCCAGTATTGTACTTAGAATCACAGAATCATAGAATGGTAAGGTTGGAAGGAACCTCAAGGATCATCTAGTTCCAACCCCCTGCCATAGGCAGGGACACCTCCCACTAGTACAGATCATTCAAGGCCTCATCCAATCTGGCCTCGAACACCTCCAGGGAGGGAGCAGCCACAACCTCCCTGGGCAACCTGTGCCAGTGTCTCACCACCCTCACTGCAAACAACTTCTTCCTAACATCCAGTTTCAATCTCCCCTCTGCCAGTTCAAACCCATTGCCCCTTGTCCTGTCATTGCAAGACCTTGTCAATAGCCCCTCCTCAGCCTTCCTGTAGCCCCCTTCAGATACTGGAAAGCCATCACTTGAAAATACAAATTTGACCATGGCTTTTAGATGGCCCAGGTCAACTGAGGTTCCAGCTGCTGCTTTGCATCAGAACTCAGAGCAGTACTGGGTAACAATGTGTGTTGTTGGGAGCAGAGCAGGAGCGCATCCGTCCTTGCTCAGGAGAAGCTGCACAGCAACAGATCACACAGCAGATATCAGAATTTGGTACAGAATGACCTAGGCATTGACAGCTTTGTCATTCATCCCCAAAACACCCAGAGCTGCACCAGGCTGGCCAGATTCAAGTGGGAAAGAGCCCGACCAGAGGCAGTGCTAGGCAAGCTGCTTCCGTGTAGAGAGAAGGGATGTGATAGTGCAATGGGCAGAGGTGTAAAGCCTGTGTTTGAATTTGGATGAGCATCAAATCATAACCCAGAATGGTACCTAGCTGTTGGAGCTCTAAGGGAATGAACTCCTCATAGGGGAAGATATTCCTCTTCTGCTACTGTTATTTGCTTTTCCAGCTTTAAGAACAACTCCAACAATCTCTTTTCTGTCAGCACAGCATATGTCTCCTCTGCTCTGCTGTTATCTGACCAGAATACAGAATGGAAGCAATTTCCAGAAAGCACAGCAAATATTAAGACATGCAGAAGCACAAGGCACAGGGAAGAAATATCCCAGCAGTTACTTGGCTCTCCTGCATATTGTGTGGCAGCTCGAGTATTCATCAAGTTCAGACTGCTCCAAACAAGCAGGCAATTTCTGAACCTTTAGTTATCCAAGGTGAGTCGTTTATATGTCTTGCAGGTTTCATATGTCAGTGTTAGTCTTACATTTGCTTGTTTCAGTGCCTACACCTCCTGGAAAGCTGGGCCTCCGGCTCCGGCGTGTCCTTGCATCAGAGCCTCTGGCACTCACACAGCCCTGTGTGGCTATCTGAATGACAAAGATCAATTGTGTAAATTATCTTTGGTTCTCTAGAGTTCAGGAAGAACATTGAGGTAGTGGTGTGAATTTAGAGGAGGACAGCAAGGTAAAGAGGGATTTTTGAAATCTTCGTCTGTTGAGACATCCAAATCTCGATGAGTCCTTGAGCAACATGCACTGATTTGACCTGTTTCGAGCAGGGTGCCTCTAGGGAGGCAGAGTGCCTCCCTGGGGACCTCCAATGCTGTCTTCATGTGTCAATGTGAAATTCATCCTGCTGTCCTGACCAGCATAAACTGATGCAAGAAAAGCTGCTGCAATTCTGCTGGAAATCTGCTCTAGGTAAGGAGTTATTTTTTCATCCTAACCTGATGCATTCCTTCCAGCCAAGCACAGAAGTACCTTAAACCACCAGTTTATGTTTCCTTTCCCATGTCACCTGGCAAATACTGGAGTTCCTGTGCCAATTGAACCCTCAGGCTCTTAACAGCAAAGGAGCTGTCAGTTTCCTCCTGGTGACACCTTTGTGCCCAGGAGGAGGTGGTGGGTGCCACTGCATGTTCACACAGAAGTGTGAGTTCCCAAACGTGACCACTGTCTGTAGCTGCATGTTCTTCAAGATATGGTGGCAGCTGGAGCCAGCACCCACAGGCAGTGCCTGAGGCCAAGCAAAGATCTGGTTCCTACCTTAAAGGAGCTTATTCTTTCAGATTTACCAACTGCTCCATGAGTATTTACACCTCTGGGTTTGAGCTGGAAGAACTTCATTGAACTAGATGATCTCTGGAGGTCTCTTCCAACCCCTACCCCTACCCCTATGACTCTCAAACTCCTGCTGTCCACACATTTACCATGATGGCAGGATTACAGTCACCTGAGGACAGTGACAGACAGACATACCCATAGTGCCTGCTGCTAATTAAAGAGCACTTAGGAAATCCTGGGCTGAATGATTATTGTTCTGTGAGAAAACAGAATTAACCTGTAGATCTCCCCAGTGGAAAATGAAACTCAACACCCCAGGGACAAAAACCAAGCTGCAAGCTACTGTGAAAAGAAAGAGGTCTGTTGTGTTTGACATTCTGTAATCTTTAAATAAAACATCATAGAATCAAAGAATAGTAAGGTTGGAAGGGATCTCAAGGATCATCTAGTTCCAACCCCCTGCCATAGGCAGGGACATCTCCCACTAGAACAGGTCACTCAAGGCCTCATCCAACCTNCTGCACTCACACTGCAGGCTCATGTTGAGCTTTTCATCAATCCAGAATCATTTAGTCACTAAGTGCCAGCTCTTAATGTTTTAATGTTAAAAGGAATATGACTGCTACCACTAAAGGTAGCTAGGGATGAAGGCACCAATAAGAAATTGCAGGAGGGTGGCGTAACACAGTTTTATTTCCAGCAAAACATAAGGGGGGTGGAAGGATCTGTTTGGTTTAGGATTATGAAATTGCAGTGGGGTTTTGCCTTTTTTTTTTATTATTTTTTAACGTTTTTAAGCAAGATTCCAGCAGAAGAGGATAAATGAAGATAAGTGGCTGGCTCAGGCTTTCTGAAATTAGCACTGAGGCTTTCTGGTGTAGCCCATCGTTACTCTGTGGACTTGCAAAGCAAGGAAAAATGGAAGTACTAAGTGAAGATGCCACTGAAACAAACTGTTTCACTTATAAGGGGTAAAAACCACCTTGTTTTTATTGGCCCTTATGCATTTTTATCTCGCTGCTCATTTCTTGTTAACACAAGACAGCTTTCCAGAGAGTGAGGAAATAGACATGTGGAGAATCTACTGATCTGTGTAGCTGTGGCCATGCATCACTATGCTACATGGCTTTATCACATAGTAATAAATAATATAATAATATCTTGGATTTATATAGCACCTTTCTATTCCCAGAGATCCCAAAGTACTTTGAAAACAGCAGGGTTTAATTGTCTTCTCACTTTGCTTTTATGCACTCTTGACTTCAGGGGGATTACTCTTGATTTACACTAAAAATATACAAGAATTGGTTATCTTCCCTGTGGAATAGAGCTAAGAGGAGCCACAGCAATTTGGGAAGATCACTTAGAATCATGATAAGCCATTTTCAACAGAGAATGAAAATGAGCTTTTTCAGCTGAACAGAAAAAAAGATGCTACAGAAAAGCAGAATGTCCTAAGCCACAAGTGGAATTTGGTTAGGAGCTCAGAAACATCCTCTTCAAAGCATCTCTTCATCCAACCTTGGGTCAACATTTCACAGGAGCCAGGGCACCTTTGATACAGTATTGGAATATGAGTTTGGTGCCTGCAGTTGCTAACAGTCATCATCTCCTGGCTGCAGAGTCTCACTGCAGAGGTCCCTCCCTTTGTGGGTCATGCCTACATGGGGGCTGGAATTTGTCAAGTTCACTTCTAGCAGAAGATAATTCCCTATGAAACAGTCTTTGAAAACAACATTAGATTTCATTTCATTAAATTATTAAGTGTGTATAAATGTCCTGGTTTGAGCTAGACCAGACCTGATTCTGTTCAGAGATTTGAGTCCCCAGCTCAGTCTCTGCTCAGTCAGGCACTTTCTGAAGCTCAGGGCAGGTTTGCACAGCCAGAGGCTGCTTCCAGCAGTACGAAGCTGCTGGGCAGAGTCACTGCCAAGGGCTGGGCTCCAGAAAGAGTCTGGCTTAGACTTGCTCCTGGGCACACCAATGACATTGCCACATCTTGTGCCCCAAGTTGGGGTGCAATCAGTCAGAGATGGCACCTGTGGGGAGAAGCAGACAGGACAGGTGACCCTAAAATGATCAACAATGGTCATGGATGTTATCTTCAGGATCAAGCTGAGGGATCACCAGGGTCAAGCCTGTCCTTCGCTGGCTGGTGTTGCCAGAGGACTCTGTCCCTTCTACCTTAGATCCTGACTCGTGTGTTCCTGAGCCCAGTTCCAGAATCCAGCTCCTAAATCTGGTTCCCATCCAATCTGGGAGTTCCCCAGTGCCTTTGGGTAGGCAGAGAACCTTATAGAGAGCATCTGCCACTCATCTAGTGGCTGACTCAGCCCTCACTCTTGACATTGATCTCAAATGTGTAGTGGAGAGATCAGCATTCTACAGCAAGGAGTGTCTGTATTGCAGCACTCAGAGCAGTGTCCTCAGCTGGCAAACAAACCATTTGCTACCAAAACCTTTTTAAAAAATCAGATTTCCATTTTTGCAAAAGCTGACACTCTAAAAATCTCTGCCAAACTATTCAATCCACAAAGAATTATTCATTAGGAAGGAGAATATTTAGATGTTTTAAAATGCTCTATTGTTTGGAACTTTCCTTTAAAATGGCTTTTTTGGGTTTTTTTCCCTGCTGCTTGATCTTGTGAGTGCAAATAGCATCCAACCAAATCCAAATGTGGAGAGAAATCCAATTCATCCTTCCCATTATTTAGATTTTCAGGCTTCTTAATGATTGAATATTTTTGGTTTGATTAAAACCACTTCTATTTTTTAATTCTGAAAATCCATAATTGTCTCTCTAATGTGGAAATGCTATTTAAGTTCTTCTGGTTTGATGTTTGACCTTCAGAACTAGAAGGAATTAGTTCCTTCCCTTTCCACCAACTCAGCTGTGGCTGAGACCCAGGGAAAAAGGAAAAAAAAAAAAAAAAAAAAAAGAGAGAGAGAAGTGCTGAGAGCCAAAGGATTTTGTTATAGAATCACAGAATTGTTGTGGTTGGAAAAGACCTGCAAGATCATCCAGTCCAATCCTCCACCTAACACCAGCATGGCCACTAAACCACGACCCCAAGTGCCATGTCTACATGTTGAGCAAACACATAGCTGCTGTGGTTTAGAGCTGGGGCATCACCTTCTGATATTTACACTTGTTAGAAGAACAGAGTGAGGATGAGCTGCTAGTTTCTGGGTCTACAGCTGCTCTTCAGGTTGGCTTTAGCACTACCTCAGCTCTGGTGTGTGCTGGTTGGGTTTTCTAAAGGTGGAAATGCAAGCAGCACGACAAAGATTGTTGCAAATGGATAAAGCTGCTGAGGGCAAATGGGGTAACAGCTTTCCTGGGGGGAAGATCCCCAATTTCCTGGTTTGTGCAGTTTTTGTACTGAGCAATATTGGTCCTTGAGAGTTGTATTGATTGCTAAGCTTAGTCTAGTGCAGCTGCCAACTTCAGAAAAGCTGCCTCTTTTTTTTTTTTTTCCTTTCTATTAATAAAGGCCATTGACATTTTCAGGGCCACCCAGGGCTGGATCTGCCCTCTTCCCTGCAGAGAGCTGTTATCAGTTACTCCACACACAAACTCCTCTGAGCTGGGCTGTGATAACCATAGCTGGGCTCACCTTGTGTGCAAAGAGCAATAACTTCAGGTAAGACAGCATCTGTGGTTTTGGCAGTGCCAAGACCTTGCTGTAGATCAAGAGAAGCCAACACAAGGGCAGCCTCTCTGGGATCCAGGTGGGCAGGATCCACTGAGGTTAGGGGGAGCTCCTGGAGACTAAAATTCGAATCGCAGATGCAAAACCTGAAATAGGCTGAGAAAAACAGCCTGCAGGGGTTGGCTGGAGGGAAAGGGTTGAAGAATCATGAGCATATGGCACATTCCCTTAAACTGCAGTCAGTGAGATGTGTGTCTTCATGTTAATGACCATGGAAAGGTCATTGGCTGCACCCAGACAACACAGGAAGGGGAATCTTAGCTTTTTCCTGTGTGTTAGGTAGCCCTTCACATCTGAACATCTTCCCCTCTCTGCCCAACCCCTGCTTTTGCTGTAAGGCCTTGGGTCTTAAAGTACTTTTGCCCAGGCAGCCATAAGCTCAGCAAAGGAACAAAAAAAGATTGAGAAGTGGGGATTGCATCTTCTCTGAGGAACTCACCAGCGACTCACAAAGTTTGCAGCACAGCAGCTGAGAGCGAGGGTGGGAGGGCAAAGTGCACTGGCTAGTTTAAAAATATTCTTGCTTGTTCTAAAGGCTGAAGTGATGCTTTAGAGGGAAATAAAACAAGGATGAAGCAGCAGCAATAAACCAGGAGTGTTGTGCAAGTGAGCAGTTGCCTTCCCAAGGGAGCACTTGCAAGCCCTGCTGATGTGTGATTTCTCCTCATCTCTCACTGCTACCAGCTACTGTAATAAAAGTGGCCTTGTAATGGCTGGCTGGAGCTCCTGGCTGGGGTAATGACTGCACTCCTTCAGCCCTCCTAGGAGAGGATTTGCCTTGGACCTGGTAGAGTCTAAGGCTGTGTCTTTCCTCTTGCTGATTGTTGGTCTCCACTCAGGATATCGAGAGTCATTGCTCACTGTCAGTTGGTTAAATGGCACAGGGCAAGTGCTAAATAGGAACAGAAGGAAGGAAGAGGCTTTAACGAGTGTCTCACACTTGAAATGTGATGGTTGTCCATGAGTGAAAGGGATGCTCATCCCAGCTGAGTAACTCTTGAGCTTCTGGCACTGCACTGTTTTGTGTCAGATGTAGTCACATCTGACCAGGGTGCAGAGTTTTGATACGTGGCCCAGGAACCACGTGGGCTGCAACAGCAGCCCTGGAAACAAATTCAGCTTACAGGTAGCAATAAACACAAACTCTCAGGAAGCATTTACATGGGAAGCCTACCAGAATTTGTGTCAAGGCACAATAGGGAGCCTGATCTCTTTCTGTGCTGAACGTCAATGCACAATCCCAAGCACAAATACAGGCTGGGTGGTGAATGGCTGGAGAGCAGCCCTGANGAGGCCTTGAGTGACCTGTACTAGTGGGAGGTGTCCCTGCCTATGGCAGGGGATTGGAACTAGATGATCCTTGAGGTCTCCTTCCAACCTTACCATTCTATGATTGTATGATTCTATAAGAAATGGTTGGGCACAAGCACATCACACTGCTGCTTTCCCTGAGCATGTCTGCCTTCAGTGGGCATCAAATCAAGCTGGGATGCTCCAGGCAACTCATGTATTTCACAGAGGTGGGCAAAGTAAATCTGTTAGATGCTTACTCAGAGCTCTTATTTTTCTTATCACAGGAATGACCTAGAATGGAAAAGAAGCCCAGAGCCTGTGTGAGAGATGTCTGCAAATCCCAGGTCAGCTCTGGCATCTGCTTCAGTCCAGCTCTGTGATGCTGAGGGAACATGAGCATGTCTGGGTAGGTGTTTCTCTGCCTCTCCATTAATTGCTGAAGAAGCCTAGGTGACTTAAGCCAACTGTTTAAGTGGCTATGTTATGTGAGATGCCTGTGCCCCCAGGAGCTCTTGATGGCTTTTCTGGGCTTTTGGCCAGGCCCTGAAACAATAAATGTAACATCTTGAAATGATGCATTCACAGTTGCTTTTTTGCTGACAATAGCAACATGCATTTTGTGTATAGGGGGGAAAAAACCAATATATTTCCCTCTTAAATCTACAACACTGGCTTGAAATCCTGGAGTTTCTGTAGCAATTGTGGTGTTACAGGAGATTGCCTCTAGATCCGAATGTGCCAGCAAAGTCTGTCTCTAGATGTGAGGTTGTGCTGTAGAAGTGGGTCCAGAAATGCCCACAAGTGATTTTCTAGGGAAAAGGAAAGGTTTGTGTTTCATTTCTCTGCTTTAGAGGTACATTAGTATTCTGCAATAACAGCAGGCAGAGTTGTAGGGATGCTTCTAATGAACTTCCTAGGTGGTCTTTATCAATATTTTGTTTGAACAGCTCATGAACTTGGTTATCCTTGAGACACCTCTGCAAAGGGAAAACTGAGGCACAATGAGCCCAAGTGACTTGTCTGAAATTATTTGAGGATTCTGAGAGTTGGAATTTACTCTCAAGTCCCAGTGTAGTTCTCTAATCACTGAACTTCCTTCCTACAGCATCTTGGGGCAAGGCTATGCAGCACTCCATGATTCCTATTGTCACCTCACTGTGCTTCTCCTTACTGTGTTTGCAGAGTGCTGCTTTTAGAGCTGCTTTGGTTGGAATTTAAAGCTGAGATTTTCAGAAGTGACTACAAATTCCTGGTACCCTGGAGTCCAAAAAAGCAGCAAAACAAATCCAAAAAGTAGCAAACCTTCCACTTTCTCCTCCCTCAGAGGACAGAACACTCCCAATTCCATAAGTTGTTCTTCATCATTGTGTTTCAAATCATTGTCAAGACAACAGCCAGGGAGCTCACATAGTTTTCACTCCCCTTGTCTTGCATCCAGGTTGAAGAGGGCATGGATGGAACATCTGCTCTTTATTGCTGGATCCTATGGAGAATTAAAACCAATTTTTTTTTTTTAATCAAATAATTTCATAGTATAGAAATTATAATGCTCCTCCTCAAATAATATTATAAGCAAAATTAAAAGAACTCCCAGAAGAAGAGAGTCAGCAGTTTTGGGGAGGAAAAAAAAAAATCAGCCTTATGTAAACAATAATATGAAAGAGCATGACAGAGGCTTCTGAGAGCTTTAGTTTGTGTTATCTCAGTAGTATTTCTGCTTGTAGGAAAAAGGTTCTCTAAAACTCTGCTTCCCCACTTGGATGCTGCACAATGATGCTTTAAATACTTGAGCATTCAGGAGAAAATTGAATGAAGCATAGTTTTGTCCTAACCACGGTTAGGAGCATCACCTTTCTGTGGTGTCTTGAGGTGGTGTCAGCATCTCTCCCTGTCTACTTCCTCCAGGGAGGAAGATGTGTGCATTGTGGTACCACCATCTGGTGACAGCACTGGGATGTTGCTCATCACGTTGGGCAGGATGACCAAATGCAGCCATTTCTGCTCTTTCCTTCCATCAGCTTCACTTACTCCTACATCCCCACAGCTCACCAGTAATGAGAGGGATGTGCTAGTCCAGTTTTGGTGGCACTACCTGTGGTAGTGGTCAGGTGTGTGCAATGGGGGAAAAACTAGACCCAGACCTTAGGGGAGTACTTTTATTTTTAATCTGGAAGCAAAACTGACTCTGGAATAGAATTTATTAGCTAGGTTTATATAATGTCACATAAACCATCACATGGAATCAGATGGATTAAAGGTATGGGACTTCAGCTCTGTGACCAGCAAACCCCATGCAGGAATGAACTTTGCCCAGCCTGTATTGAGCTACATGAAATTAGTCTAACACAACGGCCCTGCCAATTTATTCCTACAGCTGATATTTGCTAATGTGCACTGATTTATTTGCTTTCTCCTATCACAGTAAAACTGTCTTTTTCTGTACTTTATTTCCTTTACACTCCCTAGCATGCACTGCTCCTGCTGGGCCTTCACAAATTAATCTCTGCTGGTTTTACCTCATGCCTTGCACAAGCAGAGAGCACCATCCATCTTGATTTGAAATTGGTTGTGCTCCAGCTTGCTGCTTTTCCTTCCTCTCTTTTCTGTTCCCATCCCACAGAACATTCCAGTGTGTATGTGTGTGTGAGTTATCCCCAGCTATTGCTCACATTGTCTCTATTGTCTCCCCAGACATTGTCACATTGGTGTGTCTCTGGCAGAATCATAGAATCGTTAAGGTTGGGAAAGACCTCTAAGATTATCAACCATTAACCCAACACTACCTAGTCCACCACTAAACCATGTCTCAAAGCCCACACCTGTATGGCTGTTGAATATTTCCAGAGATGGTGACTCCACCACTTGCCAGGGCAATCCATTCCAATGCTTAACCACTCTTACAGGGGAGAAACTGTTCCTAATATCCAACCCAAACCTCCCTTGGCACAACTTGAGGCTGTTTCCTCTCATTCTGTTGCTTGCTACTCAGAAGAATGGCAGGGGAGTGCAGGGCTGGGCCTCTGAGCATCCATGGAACAGTTGCTTAATACAGCACATGCTTGCCAGTGTCTCTTCTCTGTTTTTTTATCTCTGTATCTGTCAAGAAGTGCACTGAGCCACAAAGAGCAGTGTTGTTCCCTTCCACTTGCTAAGCCACTGCTTAGCAAGACAATTTCATTGACTGTAACCAAACTTAGAGATGATCTTAAAGAGGAGAAACTCGTTCTGTTTTCTGAGATCCCAGGCCAAATTTGAGCTCCCATCAAGCTAAGACAGACATCATGCAAGTCTGCCAGTTTGTGGCTTAAAAGGTCCACAGGTCAAACTTGCAGGGCCCTATACAGGGAATAACATGGATTACACTCCTTTCTCCTTCATGTTTACACTCCTTTCTCCTCTTTGAGGGTGCCCCAAACCTGATTTTTTTGTTTAAATTTGTGTGTCCAGGACTTAGCTAGAGATGCATTTTCAGAGGATGCTCAAAAGAAATTGCAACTTGTCTGGGGTGCTGAGGATAGATTTAAATGTAGATGTAATTTCCTCTTTTGGCTTGTATAAAATGTGAAGAATGATATCTAGAAAACTGTCCTTGCTGCCCTTTGTTGCTGCTGCTGTGATTCAAAGACTTAGGTAGTTACTCTTGAATACAAGTGCCTAAAACAAGTGATGGACACTGTAAGCCCTATGCACTATCCCGGGAGGTGTTTAAAAGAGCAGAGATGTGGTGCTGAGGGACATGATTTAACACCAAGCTTGGTAATAGTTTGACTTGATGATCCTAAAGGTCTTTTCCAACCAAACCAATTTTAGGATTCTGTGCTCCATGGGTATCCTAGCAATGGAAGAAGGCTATATAGAGGCAGCAATTAAAAGCTTAGGTTTTCTCAGCCGTGTTTGAAAATTGGATATAAAAAATGGTTTAATGTAAAGATTTGGATGCTGGATAAATTTTCCCAACCCTATATATGCACTGAGAGAGGGAAATCAAATTTAAGGGACTGTTTAATTCACTGGAAACCTTATGACCCACCACTGTGACAGCTCTGTTAGATAGTTTCTTCCATTAGCCTAAGCAGTTTGGGACCACTGAGTGGTGCCGATCCCAAGCAGTGAAGCCAGCAAGGCTGTGTCCAACACAGGCTGGAATTTTTAGGATTGCTGTGTGTAGTGGGTTAAGGAACTTCCCCTCACCCCCCTTCTATTGAAATTTACCAGACCAGCTCAGACAGCAAGACAAAGCTGTATTTACAGCAGAGCTAAATTTACAAACATATACACATAAGATATTTACAAGTATTTACAATTACATACAATTGAGAAATCATACAGAAATCCAAATTCCTTCCTGGACAAAGAAACTCCCCAGAAGGGGCTCAAAGCCACTCACTCTCTCTCCCAGACAGAAAACAATCAAAGAACAATCAGCAAAGCTCAGGTGTTATCTGGAAACGTTAGCTGGGGCTAGTGGAAGAGATTAGAGAGAGCAGTGAATAGATCCAATGCTCAGGAGTGAAGAATAAGAACTTGTTTATACTTTGGATTTTATCCCTTTTAGCAAACCAATGAATGATACAGACTTTGTCATTATTATTCTTTTATAGCCAATAATCTAGCTTCTCTCATTAGAATATTCCAATTAGCCTCAAACCAGCACACTGCATTTTAAACTACTCCCACACATACTGTTAATCTGCTCCCAAATACACCTACCTTTTAGGATCAGGCTAAGTGCATTTGATAAGTGGGCAGTGCCAGGCAAGTTGCTTTAACAAAAAGGAGCCTGCCTCTTTAAAAGCATTGGTGCTACCCAGAGGATGCAGGCTAATAGAACTTCCCAGAGTGCACAGCATCCAGAGTTTGCTCTCAGAGCCAGATGCTGACCAAGGCTGGCACACACGAGACATAAAATAGAGGAAAGTGCAGTGAAAAGGAAATACAAAGAGGGGTAAAGCTGAGATGAAAGGAAAGAGGGGGAGAGAGCAAAGTGAGAGCAGAAGAGGATGCTGCAAGAATCAGCCCAAGATTGAACTTGCATTTGGTCACAAAAGAAGAAAGAACTACACTGGTGCAGTCTAGATACAGCAATATAGGTATACTTAAAGAAAAATGAGGGTGAGATTGAATGGGTTTAGGCTGACAATAGTGTGAAATGAAAACCCTGAGACCCATCCCATCCTTGTTCTGATCCTAAGTTGAGTGCAGTGGATAGGATTTCCTCACAAGCCTTCACAGGCAGAAAGAGCTGTCTCTGGGGTGCTGCATAATGAACTGTGGCTGCACCTGGGACTTGGTCCTCTTTTTAGTCCTGGGGCTGGTGCCAGGTCTGAAATGGACATGTGGAGAAAGCAAACACACTCACAGCCTCCTCCTGAAATTCAGAATGGATCTGCCTGACTGCATGTAAGTTTGTGCATTGTTCCACTGACTTCATAGGAGCATTTTGGTTGGAAAAGACCTTTCGGATCATCAAGTCCAACCATTAACCCAGCACCACCAGGTCACCACTAAACCATGTCCCTCAGCACTACATCTACATGGCTTTGAAATCCCTCCAGGGATGGAGGCTCCACCATTGCCTTGGGCAGCCTATACCAGGGCTTTACAGTCCTTTTGGAGAAGAAATTGTTCCTTGTGTATAAACTAAACCTACCCTGGTGCAACTTGAGGCTGTTTCCTCTTGTCCTGTTGTTTGTTACTTGGGAGAAGATACCACCCCCCACCTTGCTTCTTTCTGATAGTTAAGGAAAGCAAGAATGTTTTCCCTTTTCTCCAGGCAAAACACCCCCAATTGCAGTGAAAAGGGTGCAACATGTTTCCTTTTACTTTGTGATTTCAAATCCAGCTATGAAACAAACAAAACCAGAATGTGTGAGGCAGGAGTATGCTGGAAAGAAAGAAAGAGAAAAGAGAAGAAAGGAAAAGAAAAGAAAGGAGAAGAAAAGGAGACACAATCTAATCCCTGCTCCAGATGTTTTCCTCCTCCTGCAATTTGGTTTCAGCTCTTCCTAAGCACCACAAGTTAATCTTCTACAGTAAAGTAACAAAAATCCGAGTGGCAGCTGTTGCCAACACCTCTCTGCACAGCCCTGGAGCAAGAAGTCTGCTCACATGTCTGCAGGGCATCATTGGTGACATCCTGATTTACTGATAGTCAGGTTCCATCCCTTTGAGGGAAAGGGCCTGTCTCTGCCAGCTGGGACAGAGAGGCAGAGACAACTGCAAGCTGTGTGGCATCATTGTGTGGGGTGACAGTTCTGCTGTACAACTACATGGAGCTGTGCTGCAGCATAAGAAAAGGTTGGACTGCAGCAGGGTTGATTCAGGAAAATAGTTCACAGAACTGGAACAGCAGTGAGGTGTCCTTTGGCCCTTCAGAAGTCAAAATGGAAAGAATCCAAAATATTCAAAGTACCCTCCCACATAGGGTGAGGTCCTGGTTTAGGATAGAATAAAGTTGATTTTCTTCCTAGCAGCTGGTACAGTGCTGCATTTTGGATTTAGGATGAGAATAATGACACCACACTGATCTTTAGCTTCATACCATATGGCACCATATCCAGTATCTAAACTGGGAGGAGTGGGCTGGGGTACACCATGGCTTGAGGATTGACTGGGCACTGATCAGCAAGTGATGAACAAATGTATTGTGCATCACTCATGTTTGTATTTTCATTTATATTTATGATTTTATTTGCATTTATATTATTATTTGACTTCCTTTTCTGTCCTGTTAAGCTGTATTTTTCTCAACCCATGATTATTTTTTTTTCTCTTGTTTTCCCATTTCTCTCCCTTACCCCCTGCAATGAGCAAGTGTGGCTGTGTGGGGTTAAACCATGACACATGGACAGTAATCAGTCACTATAATGTTGTGTGAGCTGCACTAGAGGAGGTAACATTTTATTTTCATCTAATCAGGTGTCAGGGTGGAAAGCACAGTAGGTATCTGTCTTCTTTTATGGCTTTTCTTTGCATGTCAGAGGCAGACTCTCTCCAACATGCTGCCCACAAAAGCTCCAGCACTGGTGATGCCTATGGTCCCTTGCTTTGCCTCTCTGTGGTGCACAGCACTGGTGATGCCTTTGGTCCCTTGCTTTGCCTCTCTGTGATGCACAGCACTGGTGATACCTTTGGTCCCTTGCTTTGGCTCTCTGTGGTGCACAGCACTGGTGATGCCCTTGGTCCCCTGCTTTGCTTCACCTTCCTGAGGCTTTTGGCCTCTCCTGCTAAAAGCAGTAGGCTGGACTACAGCAGTGAGCTTGGGGTGTAGCAGCACAGTAGATGCTTGGTGAGTCTTCCCGAGCTTAAGTGATTGATTATGTGATCATCTGGGCTTGAAGACTCAGGTGGTGATTTTCAGACCTGTATCCAGCCATCTCAAATTTCCTCTACTGATCAGTTTTATGGTCCGTGCCTTCAGTGTTGTTCTGTATAAACTGGATGTAAAGTGTCCTGATGGAGAGCAGCAATCTCAGGGCTCATGCACCTGATGGAGCTGTACCAAGCCCCATGTTCTGATCTCTCGTGATTTGTGTTTCCTCTCTAACTCAGTGTGCTCAACTGTAACTAAGGACTATGAGACAAGGCTTTAACATGGTGTTGGATGCCTAGATGAAGGTGTTTCTGCCCATGGCAGAGGGATGGGAATTAGATGATCATCAATGTGCCTTCCAACTCAAACCATTCTATGATTCAAGGAAGCATAACTGACATTATGAAGTCTCCTCTCTAATAAAATAGCTTTGGGGCTAAGCTGACATAAAACTTATTTGTATAAGTCTGGTACTAGACTCTTATTTAGACCTGGATGGTTTCTCATAGCCTGGTGCTCTGCAGGTCAAGCAGAGGGCTCTGCAGTGTCCCAGTGGTTCAAGGTCAGTGTGGTATCAGCAGCCTTTTATGGCTTCTCTCAGCCTCCATGTAGATGTGTTTTAAGGACCTTTTTTTTGCTTTGTTTGTCTGAAAAAGGCATGGGAGTACTGGAAATATGCATTCCTGTCCTTTGTGTCTGACCCATCTGCTTAGTTCAACTGGGAGAAGGAAGATGCAGATCTGGGGGTGGGGAGTGCCTGCTTCCTGTGGGCAGAAGGGCAGCCCTTCTGCAAGGGCAAGTGGGGAGCCACTTGGACAGCAGGACAGGACAGTAGGTTATCATAGCCAGCAGCTTGCAGAGCTGTCCCTAGGGAAGCAGTAAGCAAAAAGGCCAGATTTAGATGGTGACAGGTCTGTGGACACCACTCTGTGCACTCCAGCAATGATTTGCTCAGATGCCTCAGCTCTGAGACCTGAAAGAACTATCACCACCAGCAAAAACAAAAGCCACCACCAAACAGCAACAGCAGCCCTGCTCTTTGACCTTTCTGTGTGCCCCCAGGCTGGACCGATTCTGCTCCCTGAGGCTGGAAAGAGGCAGACTGAATCCTGGATGCCTTTGCAGGAGGCTTGGTGCAATCTGACTGCTTCTCTGTGCCAGGTTAGTGTCAAATCAGTCTTAGTGGATTACACTGGTTTAATAAATGCAATCCCATTTCCTTCAGCTCCAAGGCTACAACTCAGTTATTGAGAGCAACTTCTGTAGCTCAGGATGCAGACATATTTCACTGGCACCAGGGTCACAGACTTGGCCCCCACTATCATTCATCCTGGGCTCCTCAAGCAAGGGGAGGATACACTGCTCTAACAGCTGAGCACAGCTGCCAGGCCCATGCAGACAGATGCTCTGGCCTCGTAGCCTTGACTCTGTGCCTCCCTCTGTTTCCCATCTCCTGTACCAGGAGCACCTTTCAAATGTCAGTGCCAGGGAACAGATGCTCTGTCTGCTGCAAGACACTGAGCAGCCCACTTTCAGACCTTTCAGCCAGCTCAGGGAGTAAGGACATTTCCAACCCCTTTCCTTTTTATTTTTGTTTTATTTTCCCTAAAGATGAGCATGTAGAAGTTGGTGATATCAGCAAAAGTAGAGCTGGATGTCCTGCTCCTGGGATGTGCTGCCCCTTCCATACAGAATTACACCCAAATTGATGAAGGCAGACTGCACACAGCCTTTTTTCAAAGAGTTTGCCTTAAAACAGTGATTACTGGACAGAAAAATGACTCATGTTTCTAACCATTTCCTTTCAAGCCCTTTGCTGCCTGGAGGACACAGCTGGAAAACTTGGGAATCAGGACCATGAAGTCAGGACCATCAGGACTGAGAAGTGCAACAGGTTAGTGCAGATGAGAAGGAGAGTTCCAGCTCTGTCTTCTGCTCTGGCATGAGCCACCAGCATGTTGTCCTTGTTGTTGTTGTTACCTGTGCTGTGGATGCTGAAAGCTCCTGAGTCATTTATGTGGATCCAGCCTTGCAGGGTCAGAAGTCCTGGAGTGAGATAATCTAGGCTGTCTAGGCTGATAGCTGTTTTCTGCTCTGTTTGTCTTCCTTGTAAAGCCAGGGACTGAGATGGAAGCTTTCCCAGAAGAGCTTTACCTTCCCCACCCATGTTGAGATTTCTGGGTCTTACCCTCCCTGGTTTCCAAATGTCCCAAAGATATTAAGAGCAACATGGGCAGTTGTAGGAGGAGGGATGAAATTCTGTTGTGCTTCTTTTTCCTTGTTGCTGTCAATTAAACAGGATTTATGTCTTATTTCTCTGTTCTGTAATTACCCCTTGGGATTTACTTCAGACAGCTAAAGAAAACAACATAGCTCCAGAACTTTCTGGCTGCTGGGAAGAGTTATTGCTGTACCTCCTGATTGTCTCACAAAGCCCAACTCCCTTCATTACTTGCTTTACCTGACTGAAGCAGAAGAGGGTATCCATCGTAATTCTGTTCCCTTTCAGGAGGGTGCATAAAAAATGGCCCTGGACATGTCAGGTTCAGTGATCCTCTAGGACAAATTTAATCACAGATCACAGAGAATTAATTAACCCCTGTGCACACCATGCTGTGAGAGCTCCCCTGTGCTAGCCTGGAGAGGTAGTCTGCAGCAGGGAAGTTGTCATCAGTGATGAGTGAAGGCCAGCCTGTTGTTTCTGATGAAATACCTACTAATGATGGTCTGATGCTACAGGTTGTGTTTTTTTTTTTTTTATTTTCTGTTCATTTCAATAACAATGAAAAAAAGAGATGTTTTGGTTTTCTGCTTACACTCTGAAACATGTGATTGACTGGCACCTAAGAGGATTTGTGGTTGCTTGATTTTTCTGAAAGCTGAGGGGTGGGAATGGGATTTGTTTGCATTTGAAGGAGGGCTTGACCAAAAAAAAAAAAAAAAAAAAAAAAAAAAGAGAGAGAGATTGACATAGTTTAGGTAACACACACTGTAAACAAGCTGCAAGGTTTTCCTTACAATAATTTACATCTATTCCTCTGCAGAGTGCAGCCTTTGTGTTTCTCCTCATCTGAGACAAAGCCAATCATTCTGACTTGCAGGCTTCTCTGCACATATTTCTGCCATGCTTGCCCTGAACATTGGGTTTGATGAAACTCCACATCAAGTCAAACTCTGCTGAAATCACCAAGGGCTTAATAGAAGATAACAAATTGGCTTCTTTTATTCATATGTAGCTTCGCTTCGTGCAGCTCAGCCTGAGTCTGAGGACAGATTTGCTTCCAGCACAGTAATTTGGGATTGCAGGTTAGCTCAAGGTCATGCAGGTCTGCTGCTGGAGAAGGCAACACGTGCTAGAAAAACATGCCCAGTGAGAATGTACAGCTTCTCCCTACACAGGCAGGCAGACAAGTGATTCTGCCTGCAGCCACCCCGCCCCCGAAAGATCGTTAGGTGAGCATTAATGAAAACGATTGAACAGTCACTTCAAACAGGGCCACCCAGCCACCCCAGCTGCTCACACTGCTTGCTTGGGTGATGCTGGACACTCTCATGTGTTAAGCATCTTGGCCCAGGGGAATGTGCAGACCTCAGCAATTTGTACAGGACCTAGATTGAGTGCATTGATTCTTCCATTTCTTCATATGGCAGAAGGCTGTGCTGGTCCCAGGGTGCGACTGGTGCAGGTACTTTTTACTACTGGTTCTGCATTAGTCCTAAGTGAAGAGAAGGCAGATTGTGAGGAGTGCCCTTGGAAGAGGCAGGAGAACAAATTGCCTTTAGATCCAGTGTCCTCCTTCTCAGCAGAAGTACTTCTGCTGTCCAAGGCAGGCTGCAAAGTGCTGCTGTGTGTGCAAAACCTCCCTTGCTTGGCAGCAGTCATAGATTGTATCTCCTTGCTCAGTCACTTTGCTGTAGCATGGGTATAAAAGCATGATACAAACCACATTATTTTCTCAATGGTGGCTTTCTAAGAATCAGGCCCTTAAATTGGTCCTCTCCAAGGGCTACCTACTCAGGCAATATGTTGTGAGTCTCTGAAGGCTCCACTGGCCATACTCCATGGTGACCAGCACTGTTTGCCCTTTTCTTCCTTGGTTGTTTTTCCTCTTCTCTTGTGGCAGTCTCATGTTTTCTTCTTCTTACCTCTCCATGGTGTTATGATATTTCACATTTTGGAAAGCCAGCATCCCTCACAGAGGGCAGGGAGAAATGTGGATGGCTGTGGAGCAAAGAGCTGTATCTTCATGTTAGGAAGAAGTTCTTCACCATGGGGGTAGTGAGACACTGGCACAGGTTGCCCAGGGAGGTGGTAGAAGCCCCATCCCTGGAAGTTTTTAAGGCCAGACTGGATATGGCTCTGAGCAACCTGCTCTAGTGTGAGGTATCCCTGCCCATGGCAGGGGATTTGGAGCTAGATGATCCTTGAGGTCCCTTCCTGCCTTGGCAATTCTATGATTCATCAGTGCTTGGTCAGGGTCAAAGCAGTGAACAGGGATGAGGTTTTGAATTCACTGTGAGCTCAGGGGGAGGCAGCCTCCTAATTTCTGTCTCTCTTGATTGTTTCTGTGAGATGAATTGCCCTAAAACGAAGTTAGCAAATGAAGTCTCTTTTTATGCCTCCATAGATTCAACTCTGTGCTGCAAAGGTTACTCTTGCTGTTTAAAATGCCAGAAATCAGAGCAGTTGTTGCTAAACCTTCCTGATAATTATTCCAGAAGATGATGTTAGCATGCATTTGCCACTGGGGCTTTGTTCAGGACTTCTTGTAACAAAAGGTACTGTTTTGCTTATTAAAAAAACCTGTCTTGAAAGGTACCTGGGAGCAGCCAGAGAGAGAACAAACATATTTTTTTTATTATTATTATTATTTCCAAGTGAAAATGAAAGGTCCAAATTAGACCTTGGCACTCCTTTACTGAAGTCTTCAAAAATAGTGCTAGCACCACAACTGAAATCACAAATACCACACCTGTGAGATCCTTCTGCTGTCATCACTGCAGTGTTTGTGATGTTAATGCATGTTTCTGGAAGTGTTTTTTTGCTGAGAAGCTTCAGGCATTTTTACTTGTTATTTTCTTACCAGTGTCAATGAGGTAATAAGTTCTTCTGGGTTGTTTTGTGAGGTTTTTTTTCACCTCTCTCCCTTTTAAATGTACCTGTAAATAACTACCAGGTTTTCTGGAAACAACCAAAAAAATCATTAGTGTTTTCATCTAAACAAATGAATAATATGCTGGCAGTTTTCAAGTTCCCTTTCAAGCCACTGCTTTATACTTTATTTCATATGGTAAGTCCTGAGCCAAATTCAGTAGGGTCAAGAGCTCTGTACAATGAAACTGTGCAAAGTAAATGGTTCCAGAATGACAGTGGCTCACAGTCTATATTGCAAACCAACAGGGAAGCTGACATTCTGAATTGAACTCCTTGCTGTAGAGTGAATCTTCAGTGGATTGCAATTTCTCCCTTTTTGAAAAAAAACAAAAACCCAAAAACCCCACAACAGCTTTCTTTTGAATTGAGGTGAAAGAAGGGAGAGCATCCTTCAAATAATCATCTGTAGAAAATTGATTCCCAAGTCCACAATGCTCGTATTTCAATGCAGATTTGATCTGTAAATACAAATAGGGCAAGAATTAGGTAAAGGTTTTCAGAATTCTGCCATTGTCCTAGGTTCATCCAGAAATTTTGGACAAGGACTCACAGAGTCTTGTGTACAATTCTGGAGCCCCCAGTGCAGGAAGGACATGGAACTGTTGGAGTGGGTCCAANACAGGAAGGAAAAAGCTCTGTCTAGTGCTGGGGAGCGTAGGAACTACTAAGGGAATTCATCTGCACTAGCACCAACTGCTGTACAGCCTGTCAGAGGAGAATGACTTTTACTTGACTTGCTTCTTGTATGTTATAGTCCTATAGACAGTTGGTGCTGAATATTGGTGATGTTTGAGTATAGGGAAGGGCTGGGTGCATGATAAGTGAAAGACATTGTTGATCTCTCTGCCTTCCCAAAGGGAAGAGAAAACAAAGAAGGGAGAGAAATTGATGGGGTGAGAAAGAAACTCAGCCAGCTGGAATGATGTGAGAACAATCCAATGAAACAAAGAGATACAAACCAATGTGGAACCCAAACCCCGATGGCAATGATGTCACCATTGTCACCACTGATGCTGGGGGCAGGCACTGGCCAAGTCCCAGACTGGATTCAGCAGCAGGCAGGAACCACATTCAGGAGCTGGATTCTAAACCTGGATCCAGGAGCACACAGATCAGGGTGGAAGGCAGAATGGACAACAGAGTGCTCCTCAGACACAGGCCATTGAAGAAAAGACTTGACCCTGGTGATCCCTCAGCTGTCTCCTTGGGATGCAATCCATTGTTGGCCAGTTGAGGGTCTCCTTTCCTGTCTGCTCCTCCCCACGAGTGTCACTTCTGACTGCACCCCAGTGTGAGGCACAAGATACAGCAATGCCCTTGGTGTACACAGGAGCAAGTCCAAGTCAGAGCTGTTCTGCAGCCCAGCTCTTGGCAGGGGATCTGCTCAGCAGCTTCTCCCTGCTAGAAGGAGGCCCTGGCTGTGCCAACCTGCCCTGAACTTCAGAAACTGCCTCAGTGGGGAAAGACTGAGCTGGAAAGTCAGATCCCTACACAGACTTAGGTCTGGTCTGGTTCAAACCAGGACAGGACAAGAGCAAAGATGTGTCTATGGACAGGAACGTATAGAAATGTGGAGGGTGGAAATGGAAAGACACAGACCTGAGGAGTCAGAGGGAAGCTACCAGGTGGCCAAAGGAGCTGCAGAAGGATCTGAAGAGCTGCAGATGGAAGAGGCTACACCAGATCTGAGAAGCTGTCAGCTGTCCAGTGGCATTGGTCTCTATGTTTCCAAACTGGTGCTAGCACTTCTGAAATTGCATCAGACTTAGGGTTCCTTAGGGAGGACATCACATGTGATTCTTCCCTCTGAGCCTAACATCCAGGGCTTTAGCAAATGGCCCTTTCTTACCTCTGCATTTCCTAATCTGTTGATGTTTCTTTTTGGTAGCTGATCATCACAGAGAGCTGGAGCAAACCCTGTGCTTGATTTCCTCTCTCATATGGCAAATTCCTCTGCTTCATATGTTGGTTGAGTGGCTGATGAAGAACACCAGGAGGAAAAAAGGCAATTACATCCAGCAGAGGCTCTCCCAGCTGGTATCACAGCTATATACTCAAAGTGATGGTTACAGTCCTGCTGGAAAACCAGAACATTTGCAACTTCCAGTCATGTAAAGCTCCTCCCAGTTAAAGCCACAATGTTCTTCGATTTCAGAGTTAAACCTACAGATCTGTGCTTCTAGTAACCCTGTGCCCTGAGTCTTTCAGTACAAGCAGGGCAAACCCAGCAGGGAGGATGGGAGCTGCAGTGGGTAGAGCAAGAAAATGTGTCTGTGGGGGTTGGTGTGAGGCTTGTCTCTCAGGTAATTACCAGCTGCTTCTGAATCTTTCCAGATTCCCTGCCTCTGCCACCCACGTGCAACGTGGACAGCAGGATTGCTCAGTCTCGGCTGTGCTCAGCTCCCACTTCACATGTTGTAAAAATGATTGCTCCTGAAGTTTAAAAAAAAAAAAAAGTACAAAATCACTGTAGGGTGTGTAATTATTGTTAGCAGGAAACTCCAGCTTAGACTGTGTAGGTAGGCAGAAGACAGGGAGATTTAACATGTGACAGGTTGCCATAAAAACAAGCTTGGTGACATTCAACAAGGAAGTATAAACACTTATAAAAGCATCATAGTCTTGAAATCCATCACTCCTCCTCCCTTCCACATTGGAGGTATTTCTCAAAGACTGTTGGTTGCTTTCACATCTTCTCACCCCTCTGCTCTTCTTTCCCCTCTCGCCCATCTCGGTGCAGTGACCTGAGTAAATTAACACAGCCAGTTAAGAAACAGGAGGTGTAAGCAAACATCAAGTGTTTTTTAAACTGTAGAATCATAGAACATTTTGAGTTGGAGGAGACTTGTAAAGCTCATCTGCAGTCAGCAGGGATGTCTGCAACTCGAGCAGGTTGCTCAGACCCCCAAACAACCTGAACTGGAATGGTTCCAGGGTTGGGGCAGCTACCAATTTTCTGGGCAAACTGGGCCAGTGTCATACCACCCTCAGTGTACACAGTGATTTCCTTCTCTCTTGTCTGAACCTCCCTCTTTTAGTTTCAGACCACCACTTCTTGTCCTGTCATAACAGGCCCTGCTAAAAAGTCTGTCCCCAACTTTCTTATTGGCCCTTTTTAGTTCTGAAAAGCCAGCAGAAGGTCTCCTGGGAGCCTTCTCTTCTCCAGGTTGAACAACTCCAACTCTCTCAGCCTGGCCTCACAGCAGAGGGCTTCCTGCCCTCCTGTCATTTCTGTGGCCCCTTCTGGCCCCACTCCAACAGGTCCATGTCCTTCTTACCCTGGGTAGCCCAGAGCTGGCCCTAGCACTGCAGGTGAGGTCTCAGCAGAGCGCGGCAAAGGGGCAGAATCCCCTCCCTCCACCTGCTGCCCATGCTGTTGGGCATCAGTTCAGGACACAGCTGGCTTCTGGGCTGCTGAGGTTTCTTCTGAGTCCTTGTGCAGATACTTTGGGTAGGTTTACAGCACCTGGGATCTCTGCTGAGTTGCAAAACTTCTGCACCTGTCCTGCCATTGCTATCATAAAATACCCCCAGCTGTGGGCCTGATAAGACTCTGCCTAGGGTTTGTATATGATTGTATTCAACCTGATAAAGCCAAGTAGGACCTTAGAGCAGTTTGTCAGAAGAGCAGAGCTGGATAGTATAGCTCCAAGGTTAACTAAAGCAGGCCTTGAAATGCATATGTGAGAAATGGGAGTGCTGCCATGGAGGTAAACCAGTGATGATAATGGTGAGAGATGCCACTGCCTAATCCTTTCCTGATGTCCTGTGAGCTTCCAACTTGCCTTGAGCAAAGGCTTGTGTATAAATGGCAGCAGAGGCTCTTGGCTCTGGAAAACTTTTATTTAACTGATCAGCAGCAGGGGTGAACCTGGAAAGTGTTTTTCCTTTCCTGAGATAACCAAGCTCTAGCGAGGCCACCCTGCCAAGAGTATTTGCAGCCTTCTGTTTTTCCCCTAGTCCTTCACTTTAGCTGCATGCCTGGGCAGTTGTGAGGATTGCTCAACCCTGGTGAGCATTTTAGCCTGGCAGCCTTCAGTGTACTTCCATAGAGCCCACTGCACTTGTGTACCACCAATCACACTGGGTTTGCCATCCCACAGCACCAGCAGTGGTACCTGCTGTGGGGAGTGCTGGGTGGGCTTGAGAAAATGCTTAAATACTTATAACAAATGAATGAGGAGTTGTGATCCTGCTCTAGCAAGGGGGTTGGACTGGATGGTCTTCAGAGGTCCCTTCCAACTCCCACCCTTCTATGGTTCTGTGTAATTTAGTGAGCTGTTCATAGATAGTTTCTAGGTGGTGAAAGGTGACACTAGTCAATCTGTCTATAGTAAGTGACTAATTCATTAATTTTCCTCTTCTCAAGCTTTGATCTGTGGGGAATAAGGCAGACTAAAACAGTGTGAGTGCCTGTTGCTGGGTCTGATGTTGTCAAGGCTGAAATATTGATGTGCTGATGATATTTTGTTAAAATCATAGAATTGTTTCAGGTGGAAGAGAACTCTGAGATTGAGTCCAACCATCTACCTAACACCACCATGGCCAGTAAAAGGAGCATGTCTTTGTGTCTTTGGAATGACTCCAGGGTAGGTGTTCAAAGAGGTGTTAATGAATCCCAACATCCAGTCTAAATCTGTCAGAGGGGAGATTTAGACTGGATGTTAGGAGGAAGGTCTTTGCAGTGAGGGTGATGAGGCACTGGCACAGGTTGCCCAGGGAGGTTGTGGCTGCTCCCTCCCTGGAGGTGTTCAAGGCCAGGTTGGATGAGGCCTTGAGTGACCTGTGCTAGTGGGAGGTGTCCCTGCCTATGGCAGGAGGTTGGAACTGGATGATCTTTGGGGTCCCTTCCGACCTTACCATTCTATGATTCTATGAATCACAGCTGCACAGGGTATCACCAGACTGCAAATCCCCAGAGCTACAGACACCTTTGGTTTCTGCTGTCCTGTGAGAGAGGTTGGGCAGCACCATGTTGCAGGAAGGCCAGGGAAGAGTGGATGCAAACCTCCAGGTGTTTTTGTTTCAGCTTTGTCTGGAGGCACTTATGGCTATCTGAACCTTGCAACGTTCAGGTAGTCCAGCCCTCCAGCCTGGGAAGGAAGGATTTGTTCCTTAAGAATTATTATTACAATTTGCAAGAGACAACCTCAGTGAATCCCTCACTCAGCCACTTCTTTCCTTCTGTGTAGGGTTGCAACTGCAGCAAGGGTAGTACAGAGCATCCATCATTTCCATTAATAGATGGCAGTGCTGTGTAGATCCCTTCTGTGGTCTGCCTTTAATTATTTTCTAAGGTGTCCTCTGGATATTCCTTTCAAAGAAAGCTGAAGTGGAGAATGAAGGTCAGGCCTGTGGACTGACTGATTAAACCTGCCCATCACACCTTCTGTACAGGGATCTTCCCAGTGCAAATAATGCCTTGTAGCAGAGGAAAGAGATAGGAGAGATGTGTTGGTGCAACCTGTATTTGTGAGGAGGCAGACTTTGAACAGGCCTTTTGTGGGAGGTAGAGGGGAAGAAGAGGTTGTTTTCTACCTCTGAAATGCAGAGGTAATACTGAGCTGCCTGTTGTGGTTCCAAGTCCTAGGTGCTTAAGGATGGAGAGAGCAGTGCTGCTGTAGGTATCCCTTGTTACTGCACTGTTAGTGATCAGGACTGCTCTCAATATTTCAGTTTAATTACATAGTTGGGTTTTTGTTTGTTTGTTTGTTTGTTTTGTTTTGTTTTTAAAGGGTGTCTATTGCCTGAGAATGCAATTACTTGCAAAGATCTCTGTTGTCTTTATCTGTCCTCTGGGCATCCAACTGACCTCCCAAGATTTATACCAGATGCACACAGAAATAACTGGGGTTTGCCAGGTTATCACACCTTGCCTCATGTATTCCACAGTAATATTGACATACAATGGTCCATCCAGAACATATATTTCTTTCTGATGTACTGCTCTGGCCAAGAGGAGAAACAGTTCATGTGAGACCTGTGTGTGTACAGTTACATATAAAAAAAACCAGAAAAGGCATGTTCAAAGGAGCAGCCAAATAAATCCATCCTATGTGCCTGTCAAGAATAGTGGCAGGAACAAGACTCTTGGCACAGAGAGAAGAAGAAAAGATTGAGGTGCAGGTGAAAGGAACCGAAGGTCAAACTCAAGTTTTTGTGATGTCTGTGACAAGCCTGTGGTAAGATTTACACTCTTCTGTATTTGCCTTTGCAGTGGTCAGTGAGATAGGACTGGATCCACTCTATTATAAATGAGTGACCTGTACTAGTGGGAGGTGTCCCTGCCTATGGCAGGGGGTTGGACCTGGATGATCTTTGAGGTCCCTTCCAACCTTACCATTCCATGATTCTATGATTGTGCCAGTGGATGGCTTCAGGTTTACTCTTGACTCACTTCTGCTGGCACCCAGATGACCCAAGACTGTTTGCACTTGTCATCATGAGTGTACATGCCCAGCTCTGTGTCTCACATAAAGCCATGGCCTGAATGCATCTCTATGCTGGACTTCAAGGGCTCATCCCCCATGGCCTGGAAAGCAAGGAAAATGGGGTGTATATGGAGAAATCCTAGGAAGTCCATCTCTGGCTGTGGCTGATCACCAAATCCAGGGTGCTGAAGACATCATTGCTGATAGAGGTGTGTAAGGTAGCTCTGTCTTTAGTCTCTCATCTCTGTCTCTCTAGATCTTCGTAAGAAATAATTTATGAGAGAAATATGCAGCTGACAGATACTTGGTGAGAAGTGTTGAATGCTTTCATCACATCATGTACTAAAAATGTAATCCCTTACACTGAAGAGCACTGGGAGTGACTTAAGCTTTTGTGGCAGGACTTGTAGTTATCTCCTGGTGTGGTTTAGTTGCTGCAAATTAGGGAGTCACAGAGAAAACTCGTTTGCAGAGTGCGCGCTTGATCCACTGTCCTAATCACCACAACTCAACTCACCAGCTACTCGTACACCACTACATAGTATCCAACCTCAAATGAGCAGGAGCTGCTAAGGGGTCATTAAAATTCCTCCTCAGTCCTGATCATTAAACAAACCATACAAGAGGCAGACTCCATACCTGGAAAAAGCAGCATGTTAATGGAGATGCACCCAGCATAATTGCTGTCATCCATCACCCCTGTCCCGCTGATATTGACAAAGTGCAGCTAAATATTTAAATAAGCCATTTTTCCTTCAGAAGCCAAAGGATTAGGTGCAGCCAAATTTCTCAGTCTAGTCAGCAAACGATACAAATCCAGGGATTAAACAGGATTTGCTGGAGTGAATAAGAGCTGCTTCTGCATTATGCTGTATGAAAAAAATATTCTTTGCTGCCAAGGCTGTTGCTTGGGGCGAGAGGAGGAGGAAAGACAATTCTCCTTCTTATTGAAAGCAAGCAAAATAGAATTAGTTCCTCTTTACTTGACACTCCTGATTTACTTTGAGGGTGTAGTTGAAGGAAAATGTGACTTTCCCAAGCCCCATTAGACACCTGCACTCCTTCTAAAAGGAATACATTTGAAATGAAGATGTAGGGGTTACAAGGCTTTGTGCACGTGTTTGCTTCAGTGCCAGCTCCTTCGAAGGCTTGCCAGGTTACTACCAGTAAAAGAGAAGAGAAATGCTTGTTGAAGCCATTTGAACTTGGATATGTTTGGGCATAGTGCACTTTTCCCACATTTGGTGGTGGGTGCATTGAGTTTATTGGGTAAGATTGAAGGTTCTCATGGAAACACAAGAGGTGCTTGCAGAGGGAGACAAGAAAATGGCTGTAATGGATCTGGATGGGAGTTTTTTGAGCAAAATTTCTTTTGGTTTGGAATGTGTTACTTCACTAAGAGAGGATGGAGGCATTCACACACACACATACACACACACACACACAAAAAGGTATTGATTTTTTTTTCCTTGTTTGTTTTTTTGTTTTGCTTTTAATCCAAGTGTCAATTTCTAGATTTTGGTTATTGATGTTTTCCCAGCATCAAATAACTTGGGTTTGTTCATCTGGCTTTAACTATAATAACATTATGGTTACAAAAAGCAAAACAAAGGACTGAAACAGAGTGAGGTGAGCTGGTTCAAATTAAATTGATCTGAAATGTTCAAAATGATCCAAACCATGAAAGTTAAAAATCTCCTTTGGACTCCTGAGTTTTCAAAACAGATTCAAATTTGAAGTTTTATGCTGGTCTGAGCAGGGAGAGAATGCTGATATTTCCCATCCTTCTTCATGGGATAGGAAAAAAATCAGTTCCTAGCCTTTCTTAGGGGTCACCTCAACACTGTTTGGCAATTTGCAGGAGTGATTTGTGACTTTTTTTTCCTGGAAGTGTGAAATCCCCTTAAATCTTGCTTTTTTTCTGATGACTGCCTGTTGGTAGGGGGAGGAAGAAGAGATTTGTCTTTGCAGTGATAGCAAAAAAGTTTTCATCTCTTAGCACATTTTAGGTAGTGCCCTAGATTTGTTGGCCTGTCTGATTTAGAAGCTGAGCAGAAGTCCTGTCTGTTCANTCACTTTAGGCAAGGTATGAATCTCAAGAAGAATTGCAGTGAATGACTTGGCCACAGCTATTCAGTTTATGTAGCTCTTGGGAAGGCTTTTTTCTCCCAGAGCTTTATTTCTCTTTGCATATTCACCACAATTTCCTGTAGAATCTGGACTCAGGTATCTAACATCTGAGCAGAACTCCTCTGCAAGGCTCAAGGTATCACCTCTCTCACTGGTACATCTGTCCAAGGACTGCACGTGCTTGTCTTGTCAGATCAAATGTTACCTAATTTTCCCCCTTGAATCAATCAATGTCAGGAATCCAAACCTAATGCCCATCTCTGGAGAAAGACAGCAGCATTTATAAATCATGGAGAAGAGAAAAAAAAAATATAAAGCAATAACATAAATGTTTCTCAGCTCTAGCTTCAAGGGACCATGGAGTGAATATTTTCCTCTAAAGATGATGAGCTATAACTGTTCTACCCTTACACTGCAGAGAGCAGGCTTGGGTGGAAATTGAGTAGATTATTCCTTATAACTTTATTGCAATTCCATGGAGATGTCTGAAAATGCACAAGCCTGTTGCTTTGCAAGGGTATTTAGCACGTTTCATCTCTGTGAATTGATAGTGATACATAAATGTCAGCTTTGTTGAACATGTCTGCACTGTCTTGCTATTCAAACAGTAGTAATTAACTCCCAGAGTCCTCTTCCAGTCTGCCTTTGGATTCATTTAAAAACCTGTGCTAGAGCTGTTGCTAGACAAATGCAGCCTAGAAATATGGGGCACATTTTGTAGTGAGAGTAATTAACCACTGAAATAAATTTCCTGGAGGCAAGGTGGATTCTCCATCATTTGAAGCCCTTAGCTTGAGGCTAAATGTCTTTGTGAGAGATATGTCATAGCTCAGAGAGAAGTTATAAGCTTAAGGATGTGCTGTCTGTAGGACATGCTTATATATTTACAGCTTCATTGAGCAGGGGCTGTAGGAGAGTTATTCATGTTCTGTGTGCTAGCTACAGAAATTACTGGTGGGACACAACTCTCCTGCTAGCTGAGAGCAGGACTCAACACTTGCTCACCTCTCAGGCAGATATTTAGTACCTGCTACCCACAGTGAAATCAGCTGGCCAAAGCACAGAGTGATGGAATTGCTTTGGTTGGAAGAGACCTTTCAGATCAAGTCCAACCATTGACCCAGCACTGCCAGATCACCACTAAACCATGCCCCTCAGCACCACATCTCCATGGCTTTTCAGTTCCTCTGGGGGTTGGGCACTCCAGTGCTGCCCAGGTCAGCCTGTTCAAGGCCTTGACAGCTCTTTCAGGAAAGACATTTCTCCTAATGTCCAACTTAAACTTCTTCTGGAGTAGCTTGAGCTCATCTCCTCCTTTTCCTATCCCTTGTTGCTTGGGAGAACAGACCAACCCCGACTTGGCTCCAGCATCCTTTCAGGGAGTTGTAGAGAGCCAGGTGGTCTTCCTCAGCCTCCTTCTCTCCAGGCTAAACACCCCCAGCTCCCTCAGCTGCTCCTGACAAGGCTCTAAACCCATGAGCTTGCTATGTTCACTCCATCTCTCACAAGAGCTGGGCAGAACACTAAAATCTGTTAATGGTCAGCAAAATGAAAAACATCTCCAGAATACCTTAATTGAATTTTGGGTTTTCTATTCTGTGAGTTCTTATTTCAACAGAGGCAGTATGGCAAGCCTCAGTGGGGGGGTAGCCTGAAAAAGTTGTGAATCAGTAAAAATAACAAACTTTGGATTTTATCTTCAGGTAGTAATGAGCTTCCATGCAAAAATGTGGATCTGGAGAGGGGTCAGAAACTGTTTTTTGGCTTGCTACCTGTTTGTTGATGCCCTGTTGCCCTCTGCCCTGGGTGAAAAGGTCCTATCCATATAAGCCAGCTAACTGCAATGAAGAGAATGGGTAAAATGCAGCAGCCAGAGGAGCAGTAAAGGGGTATGCACANAGTGATTGGCATTGGAATGGGCTGCCCAGGGAGGGGATGGAATCACTGTCCCGGGAGGTGTTGAAGAAAAGTCTGGATGGGGCACTTAGTGCCATGGTCTGGTTGACTGGCTAGGGCTGGGTTTATAGGTTGGGCTGGATGAGCTTGGAGGTCTCTTCCAACCTGGTTAATTCTATGATTCTAATTTCTGCCTTTGCAAAAGGCAGGGAGTGTCCAGCACTTTGCTCTGCTGTGGATGTTTACAAGTCTCTACCTGGCTAAGTGCTGGCTGGTTTCTTTCACCTGCAAGGGTCCTCTCCCAGCACACACAAAGATATACAGACTCATAAAATGATTAAGTNGAGGCAGGTCAATGTCAGATTAGCTTGTCTCAGCCTAGCTGAAAGCTGGCAGATAATATGATTAAACAATAAGCATTTTGTCATAGTAATGAATCCTGGCATCCACCTTTCTGATATGATTAAATCAGTCTGGAGAGAAATTCTTCATTTCTGACACCAGGTCACTGCACAAGTATGCAGTTTGGGTTTGTTGGTTTGTTTTTTTTTTTTTTTTAATTTAGACAGTTAAGCAAGGTGCCATAAGGATTAATGAGGTCAGTCCATACCTTGAGTGTGGATTCTCCAGTTCCAGTCCTCAATTCAAGAGAGATGTTGNAACATCTGCAAGCTATTTGAACATATCCAGGGATGATAACTCCACCACCTCCCTGGGCAGCCTGTTCCAATGCCTGACCTCTCCTTCAGAAAAGAAATTCCTCCCAACACCTAATTCAAACCTCCTGGCACAACCTAAGCCCATTTTCTCTCATCCTATTGCTAGTTGCTTGGGAGAAGAGACATGCTGGCCTCTCTACAGCCTCCTTTTAGGGAGTTGTTCCCCTTTTCTCCATGTTCTTCAACTCCACTCATTAATAATAAACACCATGCCATGTCCCCTGTGGCTGGCTGAACAGGATTACACCATAAGGTCTGCAGGAAATTGTTAGAGGGCTGTAGAATTATTGTCACTGATGGAAAGTCCCTTTCATGGCAGTTCTGGTGCTTGCAGGTGAAAGGTTTTGCAAATACTCTACCAGCCATTCACAATTAACTTGGTTATTGATGGCCCTCCATAAATGTTTAAAAACACTGAAGGAGAAGTAATAAATGGTTGATTTGTTTTCTTGACTGCAGCTGCTGCAGGCTTGTGCTGTTTATATATGATTCTTTATGCTACTTAACAGCAGTGAATAGACCTTCTCTTACCTCCTCCCTCTTTTAAACTAGGCTAATGTATTTACTGCAGGATAATGAAAACTGCCTGCAGCTCAGCCCAGCCTGAAAACCTCATCAGGCCAGCACTCAACCTCACCTGTTTGCTTCTCAGGGTTTTAAGGGATCANAACATCTGCAAGCTATTTGAACATATCCAGGGATGATAACTCCACCACCTCCCTGGGCAGCCTGTTCCAATGCCTGACCTCTCCTTCAGAAAAGAAATTCCTCCCAACATCTAATTCAAACCTCCTGGCACAACCTAAGCCCATTTTCTCTCATCCTATTGTTAGTTACTTGGGAGAAGAGACATGCTGGCCTCTCTACAGCCTCCTTTTAGGGAGTTGTTCCCCTTTTCTCCATGTTCTTCAACTCCACTCATTAATAATAAACACCATGCCATGTCCCCTGTGGCTGGCTGAACAGGATTACACCATAAGGTCTGCAGGAAATTGTTAGAGGGCTGTAGAATTATTGTCACTGATGGAAAGTCCCTTTCATGGCAGTTCTGGTGCTTGCAGGTGAAAGGTTTTGCAAATACTCTACCAGCCATTCACAATTAACTTGGTTATTGATGGCCCTCCATAAATGTTTAAAAACACTGAAGGAGAAGTAATAAATGGTTGATTTGTTTTCTTGACTGCAGCTGCTGCAGGCTTGTGTTGTTTATATATGATTCTTTATGCTACTTAACAGCAGTGAATAGACCTTCTCTTACCTCCTCCCTCTTTTAAACTAGGCTAATGTATTTACTGCAGGATAATGAAAACTGCCTGCAGCTCAGCCCAGCCTGAAAACCTCATCAGGCCAGCACTCAACCTCACCTGTTTGCTTCTCAGGGTTTTAAGGGATCATCCAAATTCCATCTGTGTAAAATCATAGAATCATAGAATGGTAAGGTTGGAAGGGACCTCAA